>RJWJ010024152.1:0-25090 GCA_004363605.1 Indri indri
TTTAAAATTTTGGAATGTATGTTTATGAGTGCTATAAACCAATTAACTTTCTTGTTAAAAAAAAAAAAAAAACTACCAGGCACTTAATGTGTGCTTTGGCTGGGGGGTAAATAAAAGAAAAATAAAAACAAAAACTAAACAAACCCACCCATTCAAAATTAAAAAGCACAACAAAAACCCCAAGGACATGAAGCAATATAATGCTAAAATACAGCCAATAAAATCAACTACCAAAACATAAAACTTTCCAGAAGAAATTAATTTTATCGAATAGTTTGACAAAGGTAAGCACAACTTCTTAGGCGATGTTTCTATACAAATCTCCTGCTCAAATGCAGAGTCCTTTGTAGATGATGATAAGAAGGTCTTCAGTGGAAGCTTGAGAGCTGTTTTTAAGAAGCACCTGCAGGTGATTCAGATGCTAATAACAGCAAATGATATTATGAGAGGTAAAACTTTCTTTTGGGTTTGATGTTAGAATATTAAATTCAATGCAAAATGCATGGTAGGCCATACATAAACATTTATTGAGTTGGGATCTAGTGCATGATCTATAACTTTATTCTCCTTTTTTATATTGTTTACTGTCTTCCTTCTAAATCACCCACTAATACTTTTCCTGATTTTTTTTTCCTATTTCCTGTTATTAATTGTAGCCGGAAATGAGTCAGTACATAAAGGAAGAAGTTTGCTCTAATGAGAAGCTCAGTGAGAAAATGGCAGCCATTGATTGCCGAAGTTCACATAAACTCTACTCCCAGCCTCACCAGATAACAGAGAGGGTAAGCCTTCAGATCAGTATGGGATGTGTGGACATCTCCATATCCAGAGCCTGTCTCCTTCTGAAAAATAATTTATTCACACCTGGGTTTGAGTCTATGCTCTCCAGTCTTTTTCACTTTATCGTACATGGTAACATAAGTACCTCACAACAACTGGAAAGGATTTGGAGTATCAGTATAAGACACCGTGAAAATGATACATTTGCTTTATATTGTGTAATTATTATAATTGACTAACACATCGAATCATAATGTTCCCCTAAGTTTAACACAGGTTTCTTGCTGACTTTAAGACTCTGACCCCCCTTTTCTCAGAGCATTTATTTTAGGAAATTTTTATTTATGAAATCCTTTTCTGCCCTTTGGAGATTTAAGCCTTTTTAAAAGCTTCTTGCCAGTTTTACAACCCAGGAATGTCTTCCTCAAAGAACCGGGAGCAATCCCTTCGAAATGCAATTATCGAGGGATAATTGGGAGACAGCTTCCTTGTCTCCCAGTTTCTGTGGGAGGGTAGTAGCCTCACCTGGGGAGGTCGTTGCTCCAAGTTGGAAGGCTACCTGTCAGGAAGATATGAGAAAGTTTACTTTTCCTTTTGGTAACGCCAATTAGCAAACACAGATGGCCTACAACCTCCCCTCCCTTAGCTCTGAGAAACTCTCCAGCCCTTTGTTTCAGTGGAGTTGAGTTCAGACTGAGTTCTGGCCCCTCTCCCCTATTGCAATAGTCTTGAATAAAGTCTTCCCTGACTTTAACTTTGGTGCAATTTTTCGCTTTGACATAATAAAAACATAGCACAGTGTTCGTCAGTTGGCTACTGCATGTCACAAACGACCACAAATTCTCAACCACATATAACATTAAGCATTGATTTCTCACCTATCTGAGGTTCATCTGAGTTGACCCTACTTCAGTCTGGGACAGCTGGGAAAGGGGAGGTGGGGACTCTGGTTAATGGTGTAGCAACACTTCATGTATCTCTCACCCTTCTTGGATCTGCGGACTACCCGAGCATGTTCTCATGGCAATGGCAGAAGTTCAAGAGAACAAACAGAAACGGACCTCAGAAGGCCTAGCCTCAGAACAGGCACCCTGTCGCTTCTGCTCTCACACTGCCTCCTGTGGGTAGAACTGCAAAGTTACAATTACAGGGAAGGGAGAATAATTAAGCATTTTCTATTTTAGAAGACCAAATAAAGAAGAAGGTGGAGAATTTTTTTTAAATATAAAAGACTAGTGTTAGACCACTAAGTAACTGTTGGGTGAAAATAAAGAAGAATTGATCATTCATTTGTTTAAAAATATCTTTATGAACTTAACGAGTGTATAACACTGTACTAGGTATGGAAATAATGTGAGCAAAAACTTATCAGCAAATAAAAAGTACTTAGTAAACATCAAATTACTTGATTTATAAAGCATAGGAATATATCTAAAAGTGGAAAATATCTAAAAATTATTGCTGATATACTGTAACAGAGATAATTTTAAAACAGAATACATTTTCTGTGTGTCAAAGGGAGTATCTGTTGCTTTTAATGCTCACTTCAAAGCAATGTGATTTTTAAATTAATATTACTAGTGTATGTCTGTTTTTTTCAAATACAAATGCAATGCTGAAATGTCATTCTTTAAGATGACCTTTAAACAGGTTGCAATGTGTTCAGCTGAAGAGTGAAAACATAACTAAGAGTGTTTGTTATAACTGAAGAAAATAAACACAGCATCTTAAAAGCTTGTAAACACATGAAGAGTTCATGACATCCAGTTAAGTATTAATTACATCAGTAATAAATGAAGAAACTCTGTTGTAGTAATATAGTTATACTGGTAGTTCTCTGAGAGGACCTAGGTGTTGACAATGGTCTGTTCTGTCTTTATGATGTGTCATTGATGGACTATTCACAGTCTTACCAATAGATGACTGACAAAGTTGCTCTAATCCTGACCAACACTGGGACTAACTACAGCAATTGTTCTCATAAATTCCTATGTCTGAGCACTCCATTTCAATATTTAAAAAAAATACACAGAGCTTCACATAATGTAGTAGTTGTCCTTTTAATATCAACTGATTGAGAAAAATACATGTAGACAAGAGCTATTATGAATTCAACAATGCTTGTAAATGTGTATTTTATTAATAAAACATAAGCATATATTTTTAATAAGAGTACATATATGTGAGAGACACAGTATTTATATAGCTGCGACCTGGGGCATAAGTGGATTAATTACTTCTTTGAAATAATTCTGCAACCTTCCATTGGCTGAAGCAGACAGTTTGGAACCAAAGCTCACCAGGATTAAGAGACCAAGCTCAGCAATATGTTCCAAGGTCGGATTTTATTTTGCAGACAGTCTTGCAGAGTGAAGCATACTTCCATCCTCTGTCTTGTTTCAAATATATCCATGGCTCTCCAGCAACTTGGTAGGCATCTGGCAAAGAAGTTTATAGCTTATTTGTAATAAATAAATGAGGAGAGAGGGGCGGTGTTGCACTAATAGTCTAGTTAATTTGGGGGAAAATGAAAAAGTACTTTTTGATCAAAAGACTTTCTTTATGAATGGTTATAAGAAGAGTGGAAAAACAAGAAAGAGTAGATTGAAAGTGCATTGTCCACTGTGATGCGGGTAAGAGCTTGAAAACATCACTGGATAGCACTTATTTCTGTAAACAGTTCACCTAAAGATTATACTCCACGTAATACAAGTGAATGGGTGGCATATATTTTTTAAGCCTCCCAAACTGTTTTCCTTATTTTTTATGAATATAAGGTAAGCTCACACTTGCAATCGAGGGAGAGAACACACATTTCCATGAAGACACTACTGACTCCCAAGCTGTGAGCTCCTTTTTAAGGAATGAGAATAAAAGGCCTTAATTGTAAGCATTTGAAAGGTGGTCAATAAACCTGTTCCTTGACAGTTTGGCCTGAACCACAAGCAGGTACTCTGCTACAAAGATTTTCATATTTCTTTTGTCCTCTTTTGCATTTAACCTTTTTTCCCTCCTACTGACTCTCAGCTCTGTTTGAAAAGCATTAACAGACAAATACGAAACAGCTTAATCTTATATAAAGGATTTCCAAACTGGTTCATCTATCAAATATATAACACATAATTTTATGTAACTCTTTTTACTTATTTACCTTTTCTTTTCATTTCACAAAACAAGCATGTTGATAGTCTGAAAATCAGCTATATAAACAAAGATTTAAGGCAGTGACCCAAGGACTTGAGAAGGCAAACCACCCTATTATTAGTTTTTTTTTTCAAATATTTGCTGTATCTTAAAACACTCAACACATATTTCAAATGAATTAAAACTTACGTTGATTGAGAAATATATATCAGATGAGAAAACTAAGGCTATTCCCTAAGTGTATAATACCAATTTGGGTATTTGCTATTTTGAAATAATCCTTTATTAAATTTGGATCACTCAGCTTTGTACATTTGCAATGCCAAATACAGCATCTGATATAAAGTAAGAACTTAAAAGTAAAAAAAATGTTAATTTGAATTGGCTCTTTAAAATAAAATTCTTAATTTACTTCAAATTACTTAAAAAGAGTACATAAACCATCTTTTTGTTCACATTCTTATTCTACAATAAATTATGTTCTCCAAAAGTAAGAAAGATGTAGTGTATAATCATATAATCACTAAATATGTTCTTTGTAAACACACTGTCTGTGACAGGGAGGGGAAGAATGACTGGGTTGAAAAAACAAGAGCTCAAGTGTTTTTCAGATGATCTTCAAGCTTTAGAAAGTTTCACATTCCAGCTCTCTGTAATGTCTTTTTAGATTAAAAAAGTTTCAAGAGTTTATCTCGTGTTTACATCTCAAGGAAGATACACTTTAAAGAAGATTTTTGTCTCCAAGAACCTAACTTAAAAGTTAAGCAGGACCTTTATTTTCCCCTCTGTGTGTTTTGGACAACTGATCACTGGTCATGAGTGTGGGAGAAACTACAAAGCTTCAAATTATTTGAAGAAACAAGTAAAAATATCAGAGGAGAAAGTAGAGAATCAGAAAACTATAAAAGAATACAAGATAAGAAGGAATCAGCAAATCTTATTCAACTATTACTAAATTCTAAAAAATGTCCAAATTTATGAAGACAACAAGTGCTTTAGAATAAGTCTGTTGAATGTAATGTCCTCCTACTTGGCAAATATTACTCTTGCTCCTCTAGATCCAAGTGTTTATTTTTGCACTTGAACTTAATTCCAAGTTAGTTTTGTAATCCCTGAAGAAATCTGTATCTACTTCTTCAGAAAATAAATTGTTGATGAATCACTCCTTAAGACTTTGCCGCTTACAGTAAGTTTTATTGCCTCCCAAAACCATGGGTAAAAGAAAGCATATATCAAGGGGTTCATAGCCGAATTATAATAAACACACCACACTAAAATCTCATAAACATAAGGAGGAGTTATGAAGTTCATATAAGCATCAATCACTGCATCAATAATGTACGGTAGCCAGGAGACAAGAAATGCTGCCATAGCGATGCCCAAGGTTTTGGCAGCCTTTCTCTCCCTTTTTGCTGCTCTTTCCTTGTAGCTCTCTGAGGAGGACTGAGCTTGGCTGGCTGTGCTTTCTATCTTCCTAGCCTGATGCTTAGCCACCAAAAATATCTTCCCGTATAGAAACACCATGGCAACAGCGGGTACAAAGAATAGAAGAAAACAAAGTAGAACCCAGTTTTGATTCAATGGAGCCTGGCAGCCTCCTACACAGGTGAGAGCAACTACTAATTCCTCAATTCCTTCTTCATTGGCCCCTGTATAAAAGATAGAAAAGCTATATGTGACCGAAAAAAACCAAGAGAGAACAATGCATATTCCCGAAACCGACACAGTAAACTTGGTTGGATAGGTCAGAGGATCAGTAACAGCGATGTATCTATCGATAGAGATATAGCATAGATGAAATAAAGAAGCAAAACAGAAGGAAGGATGTATCAAAGCACGTATGGAATTTACAGTAACTCTCCCCAAAGTACCAGCAGCTCTTCACAGACCTCACCGTGCTGAAGGGCATCACGGTGACTCCCACCAAGAAGTCGGCACAGGCCAGGGACGCGATCAGAAAGTTTGTAGGTGTGTGCAGCTGTCTGAAGTGAAGGATAGCAATGATGACCAGTAAGTTCCCAAACACTGCCAGCACAGCCCCCAAACCAAGGACGGTGTACAGGATTGCTCGAGGACCCGGTGAGTAAGGGGTTTTAATGCAGGAGCCATTCACGTTCTCGTAACAGAGCTCCACAGAGTCCGCTTGGGAGAAATTGTTCACCATTGCCTTCTTGTTTGGATCAAAGTTCCCAAATTCCTGATTTCAGCAATTCGAATAAAGGAGATGGCAATTTCGAAGTCTTCTGGGTGGAAAAAAAGTCTCTGGTTAAAATGATAGAAGTTCATGATTTTCTACCTCTTAATCTTTCCAAAAAGTCTTCTCACATTTTTAATATATTAATATTTAGAGTGGGAATATGTTGCAGAAAGCCACTAAAAACGTTGTCAAATATGTTACTAAATAAGTGGCTGCCAATACACTTAGTCCAATGCTATCTATTGTATAATATAATTTGCTAATCACTAGAAAAAAACCTTTTTTGTGTGTGTTACTTTACCTTTTGACAATCTCATCTGTAACCACTGGAGTTGAGAAATAAATAGGCTACCAAAGGCTGAGTTTTATTTTCTAAGTTATCTCCCCAGAGTAGTTACTTAAGCAGTAATGACAAGCTATACTTAATTTTTTTCAAGAAAGAAGAAATAAATTACATCTCCTTCACAAATATAACTCCAAAATCCCTATAGTATTGAGTGTGAAGACAGAGGAAAAGTTTACTCATAATAGCTTCAAACTTACTTTATGAATACATTTCTCTTATTGCTTATATTTTCGGGAGTTTGTGTGTGTGTGTGTGTGTGTGTGTGTGTGTGTGTGTGTGTGTGTATGTGTTTTTTCCTTTATATTCATTCCTGGTTCAGATAGCTTGAGGTGATTTGGAGAACCATTCTTATCAAATTGATACTAAAATAATCAGTGTGACAGTATTTTTCAGGCTAATAGTTTTAGGGGTCTAAAATCAATAAGAATTTATTAAAATAAGCAATAACTCACCTAGCACCTCACCTTTTGATCTTTAGAAAAACAGTATCATTTTAAACCTATCACAGAAGAATAGGCAGCAAATAGGCTGAACTGGAATGGTATTTTTAGGTAAGCTGAGTCTCTGGAAGAGTGGATTCATGCTAAGTCATCCAAGATTCAAATAGAGACCAAGTTGGTTTTTCCAAGTGTTTGAGTTTGTTCTCATGCTGAAGCTATGGTCTTAAGAAGGGTTGCAGAGTTCATCTAACAACAGTGAGGAATTATTTTTTACTTCATTTAATTATGAATAAATGCAACCTTGCATGTGAATTTTAGTCTTTGAGCTAATAACTGAACTACTTTTATTGCCATTTACCCCCTGCTATAGGTCTGGGCTCTGTTGAAAGTACAGGAGCCTAGAAAAAAACATATGCGTACACATATGTGTGCATTTTTTTTAAATCTATATAGCTATACTTTTAAGTAGTAGGCTTCACTAGACTATGAGTTTTCAATGGTGTATCCATGTTATTTTCAGTGCTCTCAGGCTTCGCTATTCTGTGAGTTTTAAATAAATTCATTTTTACTTTTATTTCCCAGTTTGTACTTACTTGAGCTTTCACTGGTTTGATGGCACAAAATTAAATCTCCTCCTTCTCCTAGGATTCCCCAGATCGGTACATCTATGGGCTCACAGATCAGTCTACCCAATCAAATCACATTTGACTTCCCATATTCTCCCCTTCTGCCCCAGATTTCCTGATAAGGTTCACCACATTTCTTGTTTTATTTTCAAGATGGCTAAAGGAATTTCATTATTGCCGCATAGATGGTGCCCTGCCTGAGAGTTTAGTGTCTATGTAAAGGATGCTGTCTCCCTAAGCTTTAAAAATCCCCACTTCACTAGTGCCCAAGTAATGCTGCTTTTGTGCAAAAGGAGAATGATCCCTTTTCTCAGTTTTTATACTCGAGTCCTGAAAGAGCAGCCTTCAATCTCACAGAGTGTCTTAAAACTTACCATTTCCTAGAAGCCAAGACACTTGAGTAGCAACGAGCACTTCTAAGACCCTCATCTTGGTGTTTAATACTTTTAATCAGTAAGAGGAACTAAGGTTTCGCAAAGAAATGGTTCATTCCAGCATGGGACCGGGAAGGAGATACAGGAAGAAACTGGAACACATTTTTATGCCAGAAATTAAGGAAGAGATTTTTTTTTTTTTAAATGTTGGGACATTTCATAAGTACAATGTTGTCAGCATGAATGGGTTCCCACTGCCTGAATCCGGGACAATTTGAGTTCCTAAATAATTAGGAAGAATAAAAAAAAATAAGCCTTTGAAAAAATGGGAATCAATGAGGCTGTATTAATTAGATACAGATAGATCAATAGATCCATAGATTGAAAGACAGATAGGTGGATAGATGAAAAAGGAGGGCCATCCTTCCTTATAATAGACTGCAAAAATGATACAGATGGAGAGGGTGCTGGATTTGGAACATTACAATTTTGGAACCATAACATTAATATCGATGTTGTCGAGAATCATCAATGGATGCTAAATTGGGGAGGGGATGGAATTTCGATAAGAATCAGGTGGTATTTGCATGGTTAAAAATGTTTCCCAGAGATTTCTTATTAGTTGCAAAAGAAAAAATAGTAGCTTTATAGTAGAGAAATCAAACAAGACCTTGACCAGATGATCAAAATTAACATCACCGATGAAGGGACAATGGTCAAATAGGCCTCTGGGTAGGACACCCTGAGAAGCACGCAATATACTGTATGTGGTATTCCCGTCAGAAATGCATAACCTGAGTCTAATCATGAAGAAATTTCAGACAAACCCAGGTTGAGAAACATCCTATTTTTAAAAGGTAGAAGGTTTGGGAGGCAAGGTTATATTCTTTAAAAAATGCCAATGTCATAAAAGGCTGAAGAACTTTTCCAGAATAAAGGGGACTAAAGGGCAAGACAGTGAAAAGAAATATATGATCCTAGAATGGAGTACATTACTGGGTCAATTGACAAAATCGGACTAGGGATAGTCGTTGGTAAAGGTATCATATCAATGTTAAATTACAGAAACATGTAGGGCTCAACTCACTCTCAGATGTTCTGTCAGCACCACCATCTGTTGGCCTAGTGAATATCTGATGCACCATCGTGGTACCCACACAACTTTGCTTCTGATCAAGAGAGGTACTTTATGTTGAAAGAGTGAAATAGTAGGCTGACACTGTAGGATCCGTGCTTGTATACTCAAAGACCCAGAATCAGCTCATCTTATGGACTGCGGGATGGTCTATTGAAGACTTCAGTGCAGTGCTAGTTGAAAACATTTTGGGAAGGGTAGGATATTATCCTGGGGAAGTGGTATATGCTCCTACTAGCTAGCAGCACACAGTGCTTTTTGTCCCATTGCCACATTGTGAGTCTTAAAAGCCAAGAGTAGAAATGTTGGTAGTATTTCCCCTAAATACCCACTTGAAATTTTTTTTCTTCCCATAATAACAACTGTGGTCTCTGCTGGTTTAGAGATTTATCAACCAATGGAGGAATGCTTCCACATTAATATCAATAAATTCAACCAATAGTTTCATTGAATTTGGAGCTGAGATTGCCATGTGGCCATTTTAGGTTCCTAACGTCACTGGGTGAATTATTATAAAATGGGGATAGGACATTTGCTGTGGCCCCAATAACCCTGGGTTGCTGCTATGCAGTGAATACAGTAAACTGTATGGCTGGTACCCGTGAATGCTAAAGAAATGGTAAATGTTAAAGGAATAACTTAATTACCCAATAAAGGCAGGATTCCTAAAGGCTCAATTTCCTCAGAAATGAAGCACCCCCACTGAATAGAGAAATCTGACAGCTGAGGTGCTGACGGAAGATGGAAAAGGTAGTGGGAAAGAAAAGAAAAACTTAAACTGCAACCCGATGACCAATCACAGAAAAGAGGATTGTTTGTTTAACATAATTTTTCCAATTTTCTAAATTTTTAAAATTATATAGTATGATTACTTTTATAACTTTATAATTTCTTTTACCTCCCATAATCTTACACTTTTTGTATATTAACAGGTTGAGTATCCCTTTTCCAAAATGTTTGGAACCAGAATGTTTTAGATTTCCAATTATTTTGAATTTTGGAATATTTGCACTATACTTGCTAGTAGAGCATCCATGATCTGAAAATCCAAACTCTGAAATGCTCCCATGAGCTCTTCCTTTGAGTGCCATGTCAGCACTCAAAAAGTTTGGGATTTGGGAGCATTTTGATTTCATATTTTCAGATTTTGGATGCTCAACATGTAGTGGTATTTAAGTGTATAATTTAGTCTGTCGATTATTGAATGTTGAGAGAGGATCGTAACGGAACTAAAGGAGCAATGTACGCCACCCAGAACTCGTGAACTTGAAGCCAGAAGCAATAACTTGGAGAACCGAGTTGCCACTTGAGTAAGAGGTGCGTGTATTATGGGTAATATAAGGAATTATTTATTACTAGAATCGAAAGAGAAGCATGTTTGAATGTAAGTATGGAGAAAAAAAGTGTGTGGCTTGTAAGGGGCATGTATTAATTCGGGTGCCCAATATTCAAATATTCTTCCTATTGGTGAGGAATACAAGAGAGGGGAAATTGGGCCCCAAATTATACTACGGGCCCCTCCTTGCACCATTCCTCCCCGCTGTTTGCAGTGTTCATGCAAGCGCCACTCAGAAGTGAAAGTGTGACGCAAGCACAGCGCCGGCGAGAGATTCTTCACAGCATTTGCAGTGACACTGTCCCACGATCATGGTGACGGAGTTTAACTAAGATTGAAAGTTTCTGTGCTGGCTTTCTAAGTAGATCCCTCAGTGGTGGAATCTTCACTTGGTTCCTCTCTGAATCTGGTTCACTTGCCTTCCTGAAGATTTTGGGATCTTCCATAAACTTTTCTAATGAGTTAAATTTCTGCCTAAAACAACCCGAAAATAGATTCAATGTTGGGGATGAGAAAGAATGAAAATTACAGGATGATTCCTTGCATTCTGGCCTAGATAACCTGGTGGAGAAGAAAGTTTGGGTAGAGGGTGAGGAGGAGAGAGGATTTCCAGCTGGGATGTGTTGAAGCTGAGATGACTTTGGACAATCAACTGGAGATATGTCCAATAAATAAATGGATATACGTACAGAGCTCAAAAGACTAAAGAGATTTACTTGGGAGCCATCGTCTCATATGTCATAATTAATCACCTGGAATGTTAAGGGAATGGTTATTTAGTATGAATCTACTGTGTGTTAGGCATCTACTAAATGTCACTATAAAATAAAGAAATACACCAGGTGTGGTGGCTCATGCCTGTAATCCCAGTACTTTGGGAAGCTGAGGTGGGATGATCTCTTGAGGCCAGAGGTTCAAGACCAGCCTGGACAACACAGAGAGACCCCATCTCTACAAAAAATTTTTAAAAATTAGCCAGGCATGGTGGTGCCTGTCTGTAGTCCCAGCTACTCAAGAGGCTGAGGCAGGAGGATTGCTTGAGCCCAAGAATTTGAGGCTACAGTGAGCTGTGATCATGCTACTGCACTCCAGCCTGTATGACAGAGTAGAGATTCTGTCTCTTAAAAAAAAACAAAAGAAAACAAAACAAAAAAAACACTTTTTCTCAGGTCACATGCAAGTCAATTAACAACCTTACAATTCCATACTGTGACCTGAATAAAATTATTCAAGATGTTGGATTTTATTTTATAAAGCATGGGACAAGTTAGGTGTAATAATGATTCTGAATTTTCCATTATCAGATTCTTTCTTGACCAAAATCTAATTGATAGAATATTCTCCATCACATATTTCAAATGATACAATGGGTTTTTTCAAACAATTTAAAAAATTTCCACTTCTTGATCAATGTCAGAAGATATTTTTAATTAGGATAGTTTCCCTGACTTAAAAAAAAAAAGTTTCCAAACACTATTATTTTGGTTTTAAAGGAAGTTTATCCACAATTTAGAAATAATTTACTTAACAAAAATGTAAATTATGATGCTTGAAAATAAGATCCTCAAAAAATTAGGTAAAAGTATGAGAAGGATTGGGCCATATCACTCATTTCTTGGCATTTCTTTATTATTAAACTATTTCAAAGGTTATAGCGCCTACGGCCCTCCTATTTTCCCGTACTCTGCTGCTCCCTCGTGGCCAAACTAAGCAATGGTAGGCTGATCAAACTGAGGACTCTGAGGCTAAACAGGTAAATGCCCACACCAAACCCTTTAAAAGCATGCCAGTTAGGTGGCTATCTACTTTCTCCCTTCCAAGTCACCTCTTCATAAAAATCACTCAAAGAAAGGCTTTTGAATTGTTATCTTCATTAGAATCACAGGAAATTCTTGTTTAAGATTTCCAGATCCTACACTCAGAAGTTCTAATCCTAAGTCTGAAGCGAAACCTAAAATATGCTTTCTAAATCAAGCACCCCAAATGATTCCAGCATTCCACAGACCGCTTGATGAGAAACACTGCTCCAGGACAAGTAGCACTGTTATAAAGGAAAGAGCTCTAAACTGGGAGTTAGAAAAATCAGGTGCATTCATTTCCAGTCACTCTTGCTAATTACCTTCTGATGCTCGTATCTATACCAGGTGCTAAGATTGCAGATAAAAGCTACAGTCCTTGGCCTGAACAAGTTCATAGTCTAGTTTGGGAGAGGCCAAGTAAACAATTACAATGCCTTGAGGTAAGTACTCTGGAGAGAGAGAGGAGGAACACTCCTGGGAGAAGGGGGCCTGGGGCGGAGGGGTGCAGGGAGGGCCTTGGGGAGAACCAAGCTGAAGGCATTCCTTGTGGAAAGTTCTCCAGTCAAAGGGACTCTGAATTGAGTTAGTAAGGGACATGTGGCATTCAAGTTTCTAATTTGTATTACCCTGCACACATTCCCAAACTCTCTGAGCTTCAGTTTGTTATTCGTATGAGAAGAAAACAGGTTATATACAAGTGGATTTATACTTGTTTGGCTGTTTCTGGGGCTTTTCACTTTCACTTGGCAGTGTATTTACAGTTTACAGCTGTTACAGCTTGTTCGTAATAGGTAAAAAACCCAAGATGCCATTCACTGAGTCCAAAGTGCCGACCCAATGCTCTTTGGTGTCATTTACACACATGATTCGCATGTCTTAGGAAGAGCAGTTTGCTATTCTTCCAACTAAAACAAGTAAGATCCTAACTGCTCATCAAATTTCATTGTTAATTTCACATCCAACTACCCAACCGAAATCTATAAGACATCTTTGATCAGTCTGGCCATTGATCGTGGAATTTCAATTGAATCTCCATAAGGTCCAAATGAAAAATAAGATGAGATAATGTGAGATGAGGGGAGACTGGACCCACAGATGAGATGGAGTGAAAAGAAAAGGATAGAAAGACAAAGAAAGGGACAGAGGGAACTAGAGAGGTGATTCCCCACCATGCCCCGCTCCGCATTGCAGTAATTCTTCCTCTTTCGGAGCCCAGCAACACAAACGCCTTCCTCCTTCCTGCAGTCCTTCCTGAAGCAACATCACCATCCACGGATGGTGTTTATATCTTGCCTATGACTCTTGTAGTAATGAGAGCTGACACCTATTGCGCACTTACCTGGCGCTAGATACTCTTACCAATGTTTTACATTGTGAACTCATTGAATGGTCACAACCGCGTGACATATTATAATCTCTACTTGACATATGAAAACCGAGGTACGCAGACTTTAAGTAATGTACCCAAATTCAGACAGTAAGTGGCAGAACTAAGATTCAAACCTGTGTTTTTGTCTTCTTCCCCCTACTGTAAGCTACTTGAAGGCAAGGGTGATAACTAGGAATATTCAAGGCCAAGGCTTGGCTGGCTATCACTGAACCTTTAAAGTGTGGATTAGCAGATTAACTATTGTAGGAAGTGCTTCAGTATTTTTAATACTTATGCTTTTAAAGACTGCACTCTAGAGTAATCTTGCCACAAATTGAATCTGTAGAAATCATTCTTTCTTTAACTGCAGTGACCAGAGAATTATTACCTCAGGGCCGACTACCGTATAGCCCTGAGCTATGGGATATCCCATCCACCTACTCCCATATCTTCTATTTATTTCCTTTATGTGTTTTATTAAAAGAAAAAATTGAACAGTTCAGAAGTATATGTAAAGTAAAAAGTTATAGTTTGCATGTGTATTCTTCTAGATATTGCTTTTTCTATATTTTTTTCCCAAAAATGCTACCATAACACATATTTCATTTTGTAACTGGATTTTCATATTTAATATATGGCAGATGCCGTTGGATGTCAATAATATAAAGCTAATACTAGTTATTCTACTACATTTATATTGCAATGCATGTGATATTACATGTATTAACTCATTTAATCCTCCCATTGAGCCTATGAGGTATATATATCTCTGTTTCTTAGAGGAGAAAACCGAGGCCCAGAGAGGTTAAGTGAATTGCCCAAGATCACACATCTCCAAGTGCTAGAGCTGGGGTTTAAAGCCAGGCAGTCTGACTCCAGAGAACACACTCTTAATCACCATGCTTGTTCTGTTGTCTTGGTTAAGGGTCACATAATATTCCATTGTTATGTGTGTGCAAATGTCCTTAATGAATCCCACTAGCAGATATTTATGTTGTTCCCAAATGTTCGATATTTAAAACAACACTGTGATATGTCATTTCAGCATACTTGTCTGAGTATTTCCTCAGTATAAATTTCTATAGGTGAGGTTAATGGGCTGAAGAGTTAGTACATTACATTTAAAAGTTGCACAAAGGCTGTAACAATTTCCAGAGCTGCCACACTGTAAGAGAATATTCATTCCCCCACAAACCTGTATTTCAACAACACCAGGTATTGTCGTTCTTTCTCATATTGCCTGTCTCTTAGGTCTGATTGTGCTGAATGTAACGTGAGTCCTGTGATCCTGGCAGACAGTGATAGTTAAAGAAATCCCAAGTTTTGTGACCTAGGAAAGGACAGTAGCAAAGAACCACCTTCCCGCATGGGACTTAGATAAGACTCACGGATGCCCCTTTCTTTTCCTATAACATGGCCAGACACTAACCCTCCAAATTCCTATTCTTTGCCTCATAAATGATTAGCTGAACGTCTGATCTCGTTAACAAAATTTCAGTTAAGATTCTGTCCTTTCCCCAGGTCCCTGAACTTTGGTCCACCTTCTGCCTGAGCCAGCACAGGGCCAGCTCCTCCTTAATAGCCACCCCCCCCCCCCACCCAGAGAATGGGCTGAATGTATGTTTGATCTTGTCACTCCCATTCACCCCACTTCCCCACACCCAATTCTTTCTAGTCTTGTTTACTCTTCTCTATAAAAGTCCTTTTGCCTAACCCCTGAGACACTTGCAGATCTTATGGTCAAAAGATTTTCACTTTCGTAATAGCTCCTTCCCTGCATTGTAGTAACTTTTCAGCCTCTTCTTACTAAGTCCAGATTTGTTTTTGTTTTTGTTTTTTTCAATCCTAGATCCTTTAGGATTTTTTTTTTTTTTTTGAGATTTGTTTTTTATTTGTCAAGTCAAAACAACAACAAAAAAACAGTTTGTTTTATTTTTCTTGCACTCTTCTTTGTGTACCTTTGTTTGCTATTCATATGTGATTATTGGCTACTTTGGTTGCTTCCCATACAGTTTATAGACCTCCCCAGATTAATGTAGCCTCAGGTGACTTCAGGACTTCAGCCATTTGTTCCCAGGAGATCTCCCTCACCAGAGCCATTGTCTTTGTTGACTTAAAAGGAAGAAGCTGAGGCATAATTAATACAGAGAGTTTATTTGGGCCAAGGTTGAGGACTGCAGCCCCAGGCAGGCTTCCAGGTGGCCTTGGGGAGTGCTCTGGGGAACAAAGGAGAGGCTCAAGTTTTTAAACAGAAAAGGACAAATCAGGAGAAGGGGTGATTACAAAAGTTGTTTGTCAGGAATTCTTGGTGGTTTACAGAAATAACATTGGTTAGTGATTGACTATATATTGCTGAACTATAGATAAGGGTTATGGTGTCCAGCTAATGGCATTTTATAGCTACTTGGTGTCAGTTAGAGCCCACATAGCAAGTGCCTTTAAGAGGTAACTATTTAGCTCAAGGTGAAGTAGGATGTGACTGCTGTTTCATTTAAAAATGCCTCTCTGATAATTTAACGGGGTTTGCATTTCTCAGATTAAAGATTTCTTTTCCTTTATATCTTACTAACCCGGCTGGGTCTCTATCCCTCCCCTGCACTGAGGCTGGGTTCCCGCAAAGCCTCTATTGTGCTGTGAGTGTGAGCCACAGCAGCACCAGCGCAGTTTCAAACCAATCCAGTCCACAGAGGCTGTGGCTTCTCCCCTACTCCCCACCTCAAACAATGCACAGTTCTCTGCTTTGGATCTGACTTTCCACAAAGCCTGAGTAACGCAACCCGGAAGTACAGGGGGCTTAATGTCCCACGGGGTGAACTTTGATCATGAGAATCAAGAGAAGGAAAAAAGCAGCAGTAAATTCCTGTCCCTCTCCCCTATCCCTCACAACCTTCCAAATTTTGTTGCATGGCACAGTGGTTCTGTAAGGCTTGCCTGGAAGATGTCCCAAGTCACTGGTCCTAACTGGCAAAGCCATGATACCTTGGAGATACACCGCTGTGTACTTGCTGTCCCTCCTGTCCAGCCTTGCTTCCCTTTTACCTTGCTTTTGCTGCCCTGGGATTACTGTAAAACTTGAGCGAGTCAAGTTTTGCCTTAGGCTCGATTTTTTAAGAAACTTGGACTAAGACTCCTGTGAACTGTGTATTCTGAGCTAATTTTTCTAGTGTGGTATCTTACATTGGTTTGTCTAGTAGCAGAGACTGAGGCGGGGAGCAGGAGAATTTGGGAAGTATGTTCACAGGAGAAGGGGAGTAAGGAAAGTTGGATGGTCAGCAGAAAAAAAGCAAAGAATGTGGTCTAAGCTGGAGACTAGCTTAGGTCGGATCCCGCAGGGAAGCTCTGGAGCACAAGCTGCACCACAGAATTAGTTCTACCATAAGTCCAGGGGCCAATGTCAATTTGTCATTGGCTGAGGTCTAGGAGGATTAGAAGCTATTGACTGTGGGTAGAGGAGCACCCCTTGGGCCAAGGGCAGTTTTCCAGAGAAGGCAGCTGGTTGGGGTATCAATAGCATCTAGCATGTGAGACTTGTCTTTCTTATGATTTATAAGAGGATGTAAACCATTTGTATTACAGTTTGCAAATACTTTCTCTTCATTTGTCATTCTCTTTCACTTTGTTTATGACTTTAATAAGAAAATGTAAAGTTTTATGTCACAAGTACAAATCATCCTCTTTAACGTTTCTGCTTTTCTTGCCCGTTTTCTTACCCTTTTCATTCCAAAGGAAAAAAATGGGTAGAAAGAATACGATATAGGTTATAAACTTAGGTCTACACAAAGAATTGGAGAGATTCAGAAACGGAATATGTAAAGGTAAATTTTATTCTCATTTCAAATTTTGCTAAAAAATGAATAACTATAGTAAAAATAGAAAAATATGTTGTGTCTTTCTAGTATATACGAAAGTGAAATGTATGACAACAATAACACAAGGAGTGAGAGGTAGGACTTGGGAAAATACTGTTATAATGTCCTTGCATTATTGAAGGTAGATTCAGATTTACTTGAAAAAGAGCTATACATTTTTTTTAAAGTAGTACACATAAAAAGTCAATAGAGGAGATAAAATAGAATCATTTAAAAGTTCTTAATTAAACCTGGGAAAGAAAGAAAAGGAAGAAAAATAATTAAAGAACAAATACACAATAGCTAGAAAGATTTTGATTGAAACTTGTCAATAACTTTTAAATGTGAATGATCTAAACATGCTAGTTAAAAGACAAAGAATTTGTTAGAATAAAAAAGCAAGACAACTGTATGCTGTCTACAAAATACTCACTTTTAATGTAAAGACAAGGGTAAATATAAAAAGGTGGAGAAAGATATACCATTGTAAACCCTAATCAAATGAAATCTGAGGTAGCTATAATAACTGCAGACGAAGTAGATGTCAAAATAAAATTATTATCAGAGAGAAGGAGGGGCTCTATATGATGACAAAGGGGTCAATTCACCAAGAAGGTTTAACAGTCCTAAATGTGTATACACATGACAACAGAACTTCAAAACACACGAGGAAAATCCTGATAGATCTGAAAGGACAAGTGTCAGGGACAGGTGCAGGCTGGCTGCACTAACCACAGGAAAAGAGGAGGGGGTTGAAAACGAGGAGGCCAATGAGCATGTAGAACCAAACCTGCAACAGCCCAAGCAAGGAGCCAAAGAACTGGACAACAGCCCTCAGAAATCAACCCTGACAAAAAGTAGACAAATTGACAGTTAGTTAGAGACTTCAACCCTCCTCTCTTAGTATCTGATTAAACAAGGAGGCAGAATGTCAGTCAAGTCCCCCCAAACACTAGCAACTAACTTGAACCAACTGACGTTTGCAAAATACTCCACCCCAAAGCAGCATTACACATTCCCTTCTCATGCACTTGAAATAATCATAGATTATATTGTAGGCCATAAAACAGACCTTAAAAAATTTAAAAGGTAGGAATCATACAAAGTTGATTCTCTCACCATAAAGAAATTAAACAAAAAATTAATAAAAGAAAAATATCTGAATCACCACAAATATTTGGAAATTAAATAACACATTTCTTAAAAACACCATTGGTCAAAGAGGGTGTCTCAAGGGATATTTTTAAATATTTTAAAATATTTATTAATATTTTATAAATAAAAGCAAAACTACAAAACGTCAAAATATGTATGATGTAGCTAAAACAGTGCTTAGATGGAAATTTATATCAGTAAATGCTTATATAAGAAGAGAAGAAAAAGTTCTCAAATAAGAAACTTAAGCTTCCAGCTTAAGAAACCAGAGAAAAAAGGAACAAATTAAACTCAAAGCAAGTAGAAGGAAGGAAACAATAGAGATTAGAACAGAAATCAATAAAATTGAAAACAGAAAAATAATTTTAAAAGTCAATGGAATCAAAAGCTTAAAAAAAAGATCACTAGTATTGATAAACTTCTAGTCAGGCTGACTAAAGAAAAAGAGAGAAGATGCAAATTACAATATCAAGAATAAAGGAAGAAATATTACTACAGATCCCTGCGACTTTAAAGAGAAAATGAGGAAATACCTACAAACAACTCTATATACATAAATTCAACAACTTAGATGTAATGTCTCTTACAAGAGACAAACTACCAAAACTCACTCAAAAGGATGTAGATCATCTGAATGGTCCTATATCTATTCAAGAATTTGAATGTGCTGTATAGTTAAAAATCTTTAAAAACAAACAAAGCAAAAGTCTAAGCCTGTATTATTTAACTGGTGAATTCTATGAAACTTTTAGGGAAGAAACAATGCCAATTCTACAGAATCTTTTCCAGAAAATAGAAGAGGAAGGAACACATCTCAACTTGTCTGAGACCACCATTATCCTAAAACTGAAACCAGACAAAAACAATAAAGAAAAACAAACAAAAACAGCAGACGGTAACCCTCAAAAATACACATACAAGGATTTTCAACAATATATTAGTAAATCAAATCCAGGGATTTGTAAAAAGGATAATATGTCACAACCAAGTGGGATTAATCCTAGGAATGCAAGGCTGGCTCAATATTTGAAAATCAGTTAATATCAAGTCACCATATTAACAGACTAAAAAGGTAAAACCATACGATCATCTTACTATATGGAGAAAAACCATTTGACAAAACTCAGCATCAATTAATGGTAAAAATTCTCTGCAAACTATATGTAGTGGGAAACTTCCTTAACCTAGTAAAAGAAATCAAAAAAACCTACAGCTAATATCCTGCTTAGTGTTGAGAAACTCGATGCTCTCCTCCTAAGATCAAGAACACAGCACAAATGTCCTCTTTCATTATTACTATTCAGTATCATAATGGAAGTGTTAACCAGTTTTCCAGGGCAAGAAAAAGAAATAAAATGAATACAGATTGGAAAAGAAAAAATAAAACTATCTTCACAGATTATATTATTGTCTATGTAGAAAATCTCAAAGAATATACAAAAAAAGCTCATAAAACTAATAAATTACTTAGTAAGATCACAGAGTACAAGGTCAATATGCAAAGGCCAATAACATTCCTATATATCAACAAGAACAAATGGAATTTGAAATTTAAAAATGTATTTGTTATAGTACCAAAACAAATGGATAAATTACATATGATTCATAAAATATCTGCAAGATCTATATACTAAAAATTACAAAACACTGATAAAAACAATAAAACAAAACCTAAATAGATGTAAAGATACATATGTTCATTAATTGAAAGTCTCAAAATTGTTAAGGTGTCATTGCTTCCCAATGTGTTCTACAGAGTCAATGTAATCCCAATCAAAATTCCAGCAAGTGGCCGAGCGCGGTGGCTCACGCCTGTAATCCTAGCACTCTGGGAGGCCTAGGTGGGCAGATTGTTCTGAGCTCAGGAGTTCGAGACCAGCCTGAGCAAGAGCGAGACCCCGTCTCTACCAAAAATAGAAAGAAATTAATTGGACAGCTAAAAATATATATAGAAAAAAAAAATTCCAGCAAGATTTTGTAGATATTGACTGGCTGCTTCTAAAATTTATATAGAAAGTCTAAGGAACTAAAATAGCCAAACTATCCTGGAAAATATAAAACTATGAAACTTCAAGTAGAAAATACAGGAAAAAATCTGTGTAACTTTGGGCTCGGTGATAAGCTTTTACATTTACCACTGAAAGCAGAATCTATCAAAGAAAAGTTTGGTAAGTTGAAGTTAATCAAAATTAATTTTTTTTCTCTGTTCTGGGTTTGGTGGCATGAGCCTGTAGTTCCAGCTGTTCAGGAGGTTGAGGGGAAAGGATGGTTTGAGCTCAGGAGTTCGAGGCTGTAGTGCACCATGATCGCATCTATGAATAGCCACTGCACTCCAACCTGGGCAACATAGCAAGACCCCATCTCTAAAAGAGATTTCTAAAAATTCTAATAAAAGAGAATAAAAAGACATGTTACAAACTGGAGGAAAATATTTGCAAATGACATACTTGATAAGGTACCAGAATAGATAAAGAATTCTTAAAACTCAACGAGAGAAAGGCAACCCAATAAAAATGGGCAAAAGATTTGAATAGATACGTTACTAAAGAAGACATATGGATTTCAAATAAGCATACATAAAGATGCTCAACATCATTATGGACATAAAATTAAAACCACAATGAGATGCCACTACAAACCCATGAGAATAAAAAATTTTAAAAAAAATCTGACAATATCAGAAGGTGACAAAGATGTAGAGTAACAGAGATCCACATTCATTGCTGGTGGGAACATGAAAGCATATATCCACCTTGGAAAATAATTTGGTAGTTTCTTGTAAAATTAAATGTACACTTATACAACTCAACAACCCCGCTCCTGGATATTTATCCAAATGAATTGAAAAAATCTATATTCAAGTATTTATAGGCACTTTACTCATAATTGCCAAAAATTAGAGACAACCAACAGGTGAATGGACAAATAAGCTGTGTTATATCCAAACAGTGTAATACTGTTCATCCATAAAAAAGAACAAACTATAAATGTATAAAACCATGTGGATGCATTCTGCTAAGTGAAAGAACTCAGACCCCAAAAGTTATATACATATTGTATGATTTAATTTATATGACATTCCGGAAAAGGCCAAACTATAGGAATAGAAAACATCAGTGGTTGCCAAAGGTAGGAAAAAGGAGGTGGGCTGAATAAAAGTTTCTGCAAAAGGGAATTTTTAGGGTGATGGAACTATTTTCTATGGTTTGGGGGTGTTAGAAACATTACTCCATACATTTGTCAAAAATCCATTGGACCGTATACCACAAAGTGTAAGCTTTACTCAAATTAAAAAAAAAAAAAAATAGGTCAGCCAGTATGTTTGGGAATCCCAGGATGACATGCAGACCACAGAAAATGAATCTCACCATAAAACAAACATATCACGTAATTTCACCAAAGAGGGTGGGGATAAAAATCTGACCCTGGTAACGTTGGAAAACATTGTTTTAACTCAATACGGTAAGTACATAAACACTGAATTCAAGTTTTTTTTTTTCCTCACAGGGCTATGAGTTAGCAATTCCGGAGCTACTTTGCATTATACCAATGAGTAAATAAATTGTAGATAATGGGAGCTATGTTCTTTACTGTTAGAAGTTAAAAATAAGGATGAGGGAAGGTCAGAATGAACCCTGTGATATTGGATTGGAGTTGGAAATACCTGCATGAAGTCATGTTATATATATATAGAGAGAGAGAGAGATAAAATGAGATATAATTACAGATATGTGTACATACATGAGTTAATATATACCCATTTATTTCCTAGCTCTGTCCGTCAAGAAGACACAGACACAATGACACCCAGTAACAGCGAGAAGGCCAGCACCCAGACCTTGATTTCTAAATGACACTTTCTAATAAAAGGAACAAGGGCTCATAGTACAATGACTGATTCTAGAGCTGAAGCAGGGAAAATATGAGATAAGCCTGGAGCATCATCTTGTACCAACAAGTAAGTGGGGGGCAAGAGGGCCCATCAAAAGGACACAGGAGCTAACCTGAAAAAATTCCCAATGAATTAATTATAATATAAAGAATATAATAAATATCTATAAAACCATACTATCTAAATAAATAATTGAAAAAATAAATAAATTTAGGAGAAGTAACAAATGCTCCTTACAGAAAATTGAAGGAAATAGAAAATCACCCACATGATAGTACTAACTGCTGTAGGCAAAATATACTGATGAATGTGCTAAAGTCAGTGGGCAAAACTTTAAGGAAATATTGGATTATAGACTGGACTTAGTGATTGTCTTCTACTGAATATAGTAAAGAAATGGAGAAACAGCAACTTTGCATTGGAGAAAAGGTACAGACAATATCTTAACCAAGTGATTAAGGTTAACACCACCAATAATAGATCATGTTGATACCATTTACTGTGTGAGATAATTTCACGAGAAGAGCATTTCACCTCTGTGGTATCCTTTCCAAAAATCTATAGCCCAGTCCAATCATGTGAACACATTGGACAAAACTCAACTGAGGGACATTCTCCAAAATACCTGACCAGCACTTTTAAAAAAAGTGTCAAGGTCATGACAAATAAGGAAAGACTAGAAAACTGTCACAAATGGGAGGAGACAAAGGAAATGAGCTGTATAAACACAGCATGGTATCCTGGTCTGGATTCTGGAGCACAAAACAAACTTTAGTAGAAAATTGGTGAAGTCCCAATAAAGTCAGTAGTTTGGTTGATACCATTGTACCAATATTAATTGCTTAGTTTTGATAAATGTACTATGGTTGCATAAGATGTTAACATCGGGAGAACCTGGGTGAGGTTTATACGAGAATGCTGTACTATCTTTGCAACTTTTCTGTAAGGTTAAAACTATTTCAAACTAAAGAGTTTACATAAAAGATGGGGAAGAAGAAAGAACATATTCTAGTTAAGCGGAAGTACCTGAGCAAAGCACAGAAATAAGAAAAGCCCGGGTGTTTGGCTGGAAAGCTAGCTGCTGGGAGGGTAGCAGAGCAAGCAGAAATGAAGATCTTTAGACTAGCATATTCCGAAGCACATTTTGATGCATGAAAAGGCAGCACCCAGACCATGTGGTCCTTATATATAAAGTCACCATATAATATATTATCTGGGGCACTTTTGAAAATGAAAGAGTGTGCTCAGCAGACAGGAGGCCAGGACAACAAGCATAAACTAGGACTGTGCTAATGAAACTGAAAGTATGGTCACCCTACTTATATGCCATGATAAGGGGCTTGGACTTAATTTTGAAAGCAGTGTTTTCCATAATGCATATTTGAAGGTCTTTACTGATACTAAGTGTGAAAAAGTTCCACAGTCAAATACTCTTAGAAAATACTGGGTAAAAGAAATTTTATGTTTGTTTCCTTCCTGAACCACTTCTCAGAGCCTTTAATTTACAAATGTGCTCTGTGAATCTTCAAGAATGTAATGTATTAATAATATATTCCTCAAATATTTCTCATAGACCACCAATTCCCTGATTCCTTACCCCAACCCATGCAATCCCCCACCTCTGCCCGGTCCAAGCACTTTTATTTTTGGGAAATACATTTTGGGGTGTGCTGCAACCGTGGTGATGGCATGAAGCCTGGAGTGATGTTTTCAAATTGGTGCTTCAGATATTCAGTGGTGGCTTAGATAGATAGATAATGATGTTGGTTAGAACCGGAGGTAGAAAATCCAATGAGGAGGCTGTTCCAGTGTATTAGGATGCCGTTGATAAGGGACAGAGAAAAGAGAGCACATAAGAATACCTAGGAAATAAAATGAGAAACGACTCTACCAATCATCATGCCATAATTGTCCATGTAAGAGTTCCATCAGATGAGATACCTATTTATTACCTCCACGTTTAAATGCCAGAGCACAATTTATTCTGTGTTTGACATATGACTGGGCACTTGTGTGGTCTTGAATAGAAACCAAGTAGACTGTAGAGAGACAAGAAAGGTGCTTGAAAATAAAGCACGACTAAAGTAACTCTTGTCTATTAAATATTAGTTTAAACTAGCACAGATTTCTTAAAACAGCTGTGATTTTTCCATTGTATTATAAATCGGAAACAAACTTTCACAAGTCAATGTGTACCTCTCATTTACTAATAAGTTCCTATTGCTATATTTACCTTTTTGTGTCTTTTACTTCTTTGGCTTTCCCAGAAGATCACATAGTAGTCATTTAAAAAATATTTTTAGTTCATCGACTATTAAATGAACAGGCAAATATCTCCTTCTGTTCACTGGGATTGCTATTCCAGACATAGAAGATTCAGCAATAGGTAGTTCTCTGTCCTGTGTGGCAGAGATTATATAGGTGGTGTTTATATTAATATGAGCACAAGCATGCAGATACCATTTCTCACTCAAGAACTTCTAATTGCCCTTCAAAATTTCTCCAGGAAGGCCCAAATCCCCAAAATCATTAGCTCTGAAAAATCCAAATTTCAAGCCTTCAGCCATAGGTAATTTCTGCACACATAAAGGATTTGTTTTGGAAGAACAGACATTATCACATGTCAAATCAGGAGACTTTTTAAGCCCT
>RJWJ010024153.1:0-25088 GCA_004363605.1 Indri indri
CCTGCCTTCTTCCCTCCTTCTGCCCCTCCCCCTCTGTTAAAGGCAGAGCGAGAGGAACCGGCTCAGAAAGGGGCTGGGGTCGGGGCTGGAGACCCCACAGGATACCACGCCCGCACCCACCGTCCTGGGTATGTCCACACTGCAGTGCCATCGGGACATCTTAATAAAAACCAATACTTAGAGGAGTAGGTAATTCCCAGTTTTAACCGGAAAAGACTCAACATCATGATTTCCTCTTGGGGTTTAACTTAGCGTCACCAAGACAAATTCCAGCTCACTCCCTGGCACCCCTGGGGGTCGCTCACCCCAGGGGGGCCGGGCGGATCCCCAGGGGCCCAGGCACCATCCTGGACCTCAGGCCCTGGCTGAGGACCCTCAGGGTCAGGCGGCCGAGGGGAGACGCCGGGGCCTTTGCGGGCTTGCGCCTCGGCTACCTGCGCGCCGGCCACCGCGGGCCCGGGCTCCGGGTCCTCCGGGCCTCGCAGGAACCACCACTGGATCTCCAGGTACACCGAGGCGGAGCCGCTCTGGAAAGCGCAGGACATCTCCACATTCTGCCCCTCCGTCGCCGTCACGTTCCGCGGAAACTCGGTAAATTTTGCTGAAAAACAGAAATGCATCCTTTGGAATACCTCCACCGCTCTCGCCATCGTCTCTTTCCTTGAGAGCTTGCTAAATTTTCTTGAACTTAAAAAAAAAAAAATAACAAAAAACCCAGTAACCAAACCCCTCTATCAGTGACATCCCTGACTTTGCCGGCTCCCCGAGCCCCCTTCCTTTGCCTCTTTCCTGTCTTGCTTTTGGTTTCGTGCCTAAATCAGATCATGGAAAGGTTAACAAGCTTGCCAATAACTCTCTCTGTTAGCCAGGCTGCCCACGGTTATATCTAAATGCCTTTTGTCAGATTGCAGTATTCTACAAAACTGACTGAGAAATTCAGTGAGGTACAATTTAGACAATCTGTCAAGTTGGAATATGAGGAGAGCCTCTTGCCTCTAAGTTTCTAAACAATCTATGACTAACTGGATGTTTCATGTAACAGAGTGGATCATGATTATCTGTCAAAATGCACATTCCTGATATATAGAAATAGTTATCGGCAACAGCAGTGATACAAGCTACAGCAGTGAAACAAGTTGCACACTTTATAAGCTGTGTGTATTTCTTTCTCTCCAAATTAACCTTTATTTGTCCCCATCAAGCCACTGCATGGGAAATTGCCATACAGCTTGAGATGTAACAATCGCACATCCAGGCTTGCTCAGGTTAAAGATTATTTTGAAGTCACTATGGAGATTTTTTTTCCCCAGCATTTTATTACCAACCTTCACACTGCTAGTTTGCAGGATTCATGGAGCCATAGTAAAACTCACAAAAATAAAATGTTTTCTTCCTCCTAAAGGCATTTCTTGAACATGGAATGCTCTTATCTTGTTAACAACATGGTTGTTCTTATGTTGTCTAAGGGGCACTTTGCAAAGAGCTGATGTTTCCCTAAAAGTAGTCCTGGAAAAATCTGTTGCTGATGGGAGTGCAGAGCCACAATGCATACTTAAGGAAAGGAGGACTGTGGGGACTGCAGGAATTATTTAGGGCGGGTGCACTGTCCCCCCACTTTTTAAAGAGGGACATCATCAGTGTCTCTTTTAAATTTTATGAAATCCCAAAATGATCTGTAGTGAAATGAAACTGTATTTATACTTAAAGAGAAGGGAAGCTATTAAGAAGGCATTCCTATCTGAAAAGGACTTTTCTGTTCAAGCTGGAGGAGTGTGGCATTTCTGCTTGCAGAAGTGATGCAGTCTTTTGGCAGCAGAGATGTGATCTGTTCATGGTGCTGAAACAACCACTGCAGCCTACGAAGTCCTGAACACTTGGATTCAGCAGGCTGCTGCTGCTTGTAATGCAAGTCGTGCCTTTTTATGGGTCCTCAGAGGAGTCTGTCCTTTGATAAACACACATACAAATGAAGTCACAGGGACCCAGAAAAGAAAGACTCTAAACCCGGTCTGCCTACAGGAGCAAAGAGGACTGGCAATGGAAAGTCCCCATATCCAGCTCTGTGTTTGTTTGTGATGATTATGTATGCATGAGTGGTTACCCTGTGCATGCACACAGATGGGAAGCGTGCACACACACACACACACACACACACACACACACACACACACAGACACGCAACCCTGTGTTTGTGCTCACCGAGGAATCCACCTCATTGTCAGGCACCAGCTAGATTTTCTTCCCAAACCTCCCTTGCTGACAGTTTAATCAACTTTAAAGAAAAATGCCAAACAGAACACTATTCACGCAATCTCAACCCACTGTCACTCTCTAGCAACCTTATCACATCTGCCTGTCCGTTCTTTGAATGTAGGGAACACACACACCCCGCAAGCAAACGTACATGTGCCACCAAGCACAGACTTACCTTGAGAAGAAAGCCCTTGTTGCACGTATAACACAGAAAAGAAAACAAATCCAACATACGCCAAAAAGATCCCCATCATTCCAAAGGGGGGGCTCACATCAGTGTAGCCGACAGCCACCAAGCCCTGCAAGGGAAGAGTGCGAACGTATCAGCAGGCTGGTCTCCGACCCTTCGCCGCTGGCCGGGCTGGGCTGGCTGCGGAGCGGGGCGGCTTCGCGGGGCTGAGGCGGCGGCTCGGCTCGGCGGCTGCCAGGCGGACCCGCGAGGCGCCGGCCGGTGCGTGCGCCGCGGGCTGGCTGCTGCCCGCCCCTGGCAGCCGCGCGCGATCCGCGCCCCACGCGCTGAGCCCGCGGGAGAGGGGCGGGCAGGGCGGCGCGGGGACTCCGCCGCGCTCGCCGCCGCAACTTTTCCCTCTAATGGCCGCGATGATGCCTTTAACTCTCTGCGCGCCGGACGCCGCCGCACCTGCCCGCACTGGCCGCAGCCCGCGCAGCGGGGGCGGGGCGGCTCAGTTTCGCTGCCCTCCTGGCGGGCAGCGGCGCCCGCGTTTCTCCAGTTCGCTTTCCCCATCGGCGGAGCCTGCCCGCCCCGGCGGATCGGGCGGTTCGGTGCTTGGGAGGACAACACGGCTGCCGGGCTGCGGCGAGGCCGGGCTGGGCGCGGGGTCCGAGGGAGTCAGGGCGTCGCTGAGGGCCCGGGAGGAACGGGGTGCAGCGGGGAGGCCGCCCGGGCCCCGAGGACAGGCGTTGGAGGAAAGGGCTGCTCAACCAGTCGTTAACTGTTCGCACCAGGACGGTCACATGCGACTATTTCGCACAAATTTACTGCCCAGCAGCCTCCGGTGGAAGAGAAGCAGCTCATGCAGGCACCCTGTCACTCCAGCGGGCAAACCGGGAAGAGGAAAAGTACAAAAAGTCACATACCGAGAGAAATTTCTGGAAATAAAAGCCCACCATACTATGTTTACTTTTTTTGTTTTTAAATTGATATACCTCCTGCCTTCCTTTCCTCCATGTGACATGTATTTTGGAATGGAGGAGAGGTTTCAAATAACATTAAGGTCTTCATTACATGATGTGTTTTTGTTTTGTGTATTTGCTTTTCCTTTGCATAACACAATAATTATGTAATATTATGTAACGTTTCTTGGGATTTTATGAATAAGGAATATTATTTTAGGCACCAAAAAAAAAAAAAAAACAGTAAGTTTTAGAATGTGGAACAAATCTGCTTATCTGACCAGGTGAAGATCTGAGATGTATGTTCTACTCTTTATTAAGAACTGAAACAACAATATATATCACATTAAAAATTCTATTTCTCCTTAGGAAATCCAACTATTCAGTGGATTTAAATATTTTTAACAAAATTAAAATCATTTGTCATCAAAGCAGAGGACACTTTTTTTATTCCATTATTATTTCTATGCAACTATAGTACAAATCTTCAGCATTAGTTGGAAATATGAGTTGATCTTAACAATGCTATCAGGAAACCAATGCAGTATATATATTTTCTTTTTATAGAAAAGATTTTGTAGTTGGCAAATGCCTTTATTGGACAGAAAAAATTAACCTTAACATAGCTGTTGGATTTTTAAACCACTTATCATCTACTGCTGAATGCGGCAATAACTTAAGAGATCATAAAACTAAGATATAATAACTTCATAACAATATTATTTATTTTTTAAGATATTTATTTTTCACTTTGGGTAGGGGCAGAATATGAGATTTGGAGACAGTCTTGGGGGATATTTTATATCCGTTCATGTCTAGGCCAACTAGACTCTATATCCTTTGTGTATCCAGCAAAAGATTTTGAAGTTTGTCATTCTGAGAAAGAAGTCTCTTTATGCTCAAACATTCTCTCATGGAGAATGTGTTCTGAACATAGAAACACAATCCAAGTTAACATGCCTGCCCCATACTAAACATTACTTGGAAAATAAACAACAAAACATTGCATATGCTTTAAATGTTATGCCTAACAAGATGTGTTCAATAGGATAATAAGATTTTAGCTTTATTTCAACATTAAGTATAAGCATCAGTTTAGTATGTCATCAAAATGACCTGATTTCAAGGTTATCTGCTGTTAAAATAGATTTCAACATAAAGGCAAAGGCATCCATTTTAAGCAAGGGAAGTTCTGAATGAATTCAGCAAAGCACTTCGACTGCTTTTAAGGGGAGCTCGATCACTGTTGCTAGAAAGGTACAATGAAAATAAGTTTAAAAGTGTGAGAACAGCTTTTACAGGAGAGAGAAACCATCAAATTACTTTAAACAGAAAGTTATAAACATTTAAGCTATGAAAGAAAGAAAGAAGGAAGGAAAAAGGGCAAGAAGAAAGGAATGAAGAAGAAAGATAAAATTGAAAAAGCATTTTGTTCTTCTTAGGGAAAGTGCCTGATAGACATTTCATTTTTATTTTTGCCAATGTAGACCAAAATTTTTTCTTAAATATCTATTATATCATCTCAACGACTATAAATAGTGCTAGTAAACACATGTGCATTCTCTCTTATAAGCCACTGGCCTTGTTAAAGACAAATGTCTCCATATTAACATCTTGAAATAAGAAAATTTAATGAAAAAGTAAATATATTCAGCATATCACATGAAATAGGCTTGAGGTTAAGTCCAATTATTTTTACAAGTTCTTGTAAAACACTGCATTCTACAATGTTAAAGTTACATTATCAGGGAAGACAACTTGTCTGCACCCAGATACGAGAGAAATGTTTCCTGCCTGTTTCTCTTCCCCCAAATAATTGCTGATACCTTATCCTATAAAAATGACTGAAAATCTCTTCTTAAAAATATGCCTATTTATAAACCAGTGCTCTGAAAATAAAAGTCTACCATCTTACTTTTTGATTAATTTCTAACCCTCTGAATCAGCTTTTGGTCATTATTTTGCTTTATAAAAAATTTAAATATTTCCCCCTAAAAACTGTAATAAGAATGTTTATCTGAATATGTCCTTCCTCAGACATAATTCAATCTATCTGAGTTCATTCCATTATGTTCCTTTGGTGTCTTATTTAGATTGCATTTATTCATTTTTTTTTTTGCATATTCAAACTTGCTTAACTTTCTCTTCTAAACATTGTTTCTTTGTGATATCTGCAAGCTTTTATATAAGCTTTCTGAGCAATGGATCCATCCAAGAGCTAAGCTAGAAGGGAAGGGCTTTAAGCTTTGTGGCCATGGACTGCATAATCCCTTTCTCCTAAGAGGACTTCGGGAGCATCTCTCTATCTTGAACTTGAGGAGAATCACCATATTTCACTCCCATAGGCTCATGATAAGATGGTTTTCCATATCACACTTTCAAAATTTGTCTTAAATTGAGGCTTAAGTGCCAAATATAAACTTTAAAATTTTTTTCTGAATAATTGGAAGGCATGAAATTAGACCTTTTCTTTAGAAATAGCCTTTAAAATATTTAAAATAGCCATCCAAAGAATTGGAAAATAATCCATGTGTATCCAATAAGATAAACTTCATTTCTTTACCTTTCTTGCAGGCATCTCACTGGGTTAGGGGAGCTGTGTATGCTTTTCCATCCAAGCCCCTGGAGGCATGTCCCACTGTGTTTTTGAATATTTTCTTTGGAGATGATCAAAACTGCCACTGCCTAAGAGAGAATATTTCAGGGTATTGAGAAAAATTTTCACTCACAATCTCATGTCTGGATTAAATTCTTTTCACACTTGAGGAAATAAAAGGAAATATTATGAAGTCTTTAAATGTTGAAGCAATATTAAAAAATCCACAGAGAAATTCTATTTCAACTGAAGAAAATAAGAGTCCAAGAGAAAGCCACTAACTCATATTAACCAAAGATGAGCTTTTCATACTTGTTTTCCACTGGATTATACAAGCCAATGCCTTGGGCTGCTGGATTTACCAGTCTCTACATGCTGCAATTTCAAAGATACGAGAGAGTCAAGGACATATGATAACGACAGAAGAAACAACATAAATAACATCCCTTTGTATACATGTATACAATGTCTTCACAACCTGAGTGAATTTCAGAACTGGAATGGGGAGTTCAGAAAACAATTAATCCAAACTGCTCATGCTACCTACGAGGAACCTGTCATAGCCAGTCACTTGTGTCGCAAAACAAAACAACACTTTGTTTCTTCAAGAAAGACCTACGACCTAAAATGCTTAAAAGGGAGAGTGGAGGATTAAGTATCCTTAGGCAAGCAAACAAAAGTTGTTGTTCCTGCCCTTGGTTCTACAAATTATACTTGAAAAAGTGACCGCATAAAACAAAATTAATCGCACCCAAACTCTTTCCGAGACATTGGTAAACAAGCCACTTGAAATTCCAGACTCTAACATAGTCCCCAAGACTCCTCAACACAACTTCTTGTTGTCTCGCGTCTTGTGTTTTTTAAAGTAAATAACCTGTAGAGAGAGAATAACTGCTGGTCATTGGAAGTGATCATGCCTCTGAAACAGACAGGTGGCCTATGAGGACTGATCACCCATTATGTGCCTACTGTTCATTTTAATCTTCCACATGGCATTTATCCTTTTATCTTTTTTTAAATCCATGACTAAAATGTAAGCTACTTAGATCTGCCTTTTATTCTGTGGAACTCTATGTAACTTCGTAATTGAAGTTCACGAAGTTAGACCTTAAATTATTCATGAGGTCATGTTATGTCATTTTAAAACTGCAATGTCTGGCCTAAAGGCAAAGGGAACCTTCGCATTTTGTGTGAAAGTTAATGTCACAATCTGCTTAGATGCCCCCTACAAAACTCATGGACCCTTGCTTCATTTTGTTTTCCTCTTCTGAGAAATTTAAATGAGCTCATGATCAAGTATAAGTTGTGCCTCTTAATTTCTTCATTAGCAAATAAGTTAACATGAATATTATGTGTCCATCCCCTAGAGAAAAAGAAAATCTTCAGCTTGACACCACCAAATAAGAAAAGCTGAGGCTGTTGTAGCTGAATCTACTTACTGTCTCAGGAATGTTTCTTTCTGCTTCAAAATTATGCTTCAATTAAAGCTCAGGATTTGTGATATTCATTAATTTCATATGTGCTTTTCTCATAAAAAATCTCATTTCTTTGACTACCTTCTACATCGGCTTTTGTGCAACAGATAATTATGTAGAAAATGAAAACAAAAATACAAGAAAAGCAGCAATTTTTGATAGTCTGTCATTTCCAAGCTTGTCCATGGTTCTATGCCTATATTTACAATTTGAATGAAAGTAAATAATAACCTATAATAATGCTTTTGAATATCTTTCAAGAAACAAAGCAACTTATACTTAACTAGCTTTACATTTTAAAGTTTACGTTTCCCAATTAAAAGTGGTTTTTGAGTACTATTGACTAGGTTCAAGCTTCCTCTCTTTTTTTTATTATCTCCATGTCCAAAGCGAGTGCCTTGCCCTGTCTAGCCCTCTCCACAGTCCCTGTCAATAACAGTCCTGTTCCATGCTGTGTGCAGACGCAGCCAGGTGATACATGCAAATGCTTTATCACAGTGTCATGTACACAATAGGTGCTCAACAAAAGATAACTTATTCTTACTTTCATTTACCCTATCTATCTTTGACTCATGAACCTGAGGTTTTGTCAAATTCTGATGGAATGAAAAGGGAAGTCTCTTTAAACCTTACGGTGATCTTTTTAAGAGCAAAGTATGGGAATATTCTAAGCTTCTCCTCAGGCAACCTGTGGTAATTACACTCTGTTGGTTTAGAGGAAGTAAAAACTACTATTCGAGAAAAAAGAAAAACAAAAAACTGGAATTAGTTCGGTACAATAAGAGTAAATAAAAATTACACTAGGGCCTTGCGACTGTATTTATGCGACGTGCATGTGAAGAGGGCCAAGGCCACGGTCCGGAGTGAGTTCCATATTTGATTTAGCCATGTTCTAGCAGAGATTTTGGGGAAAAGGCTTTGGTATGATTCCAGTGTGTATGGAGTTTCCACCCATCCCCGAGTAAACTAAGCCGGGTATGTCATTAACTAGCTGTTGTGTGGTTCTTTATGGTAACAAACTTCTCTGGAGTCAGGCCATAGTAGGAAAGGCTCAGTGACTTAGATAAAGGACCCCAGTCTTTACAGAACTGGAGGTACTCCCTGAACTCTTAGAATCCACAGACTTAAGGGAGCATTGTGGAAATCCTGGGTTGGTTAAAAATGTGGTAACCCTACTGTGGAATGGCCTTAGTTCACGTCAATTGTCCCACCACAACTATTGGTAGCACACAATTTTGGTTCCAAAAGCAGCCCTCTTTGGTTGATAAATAATAAGACCACCCTAGTTAAAGAGGAATGCGAAGCCCTTAGATCCAGTATCAGATTAAGGATCATGGCTGGGTAACTAGCAGGGTACAAGACAAAGGATCATTTAAGACTCCTTTAAATGGTCAGAATTTAGTTGTGAGGTTATTTGAGGTTGGGTAAAAGAAAATTTTGATCCCAAGTCAGAGTATTCTAAATTCAGAGAGTCGGAGTCCTCTCACATTGTCTTTGGAGAGGGCTGCAGGCTCTGTGCACACCGCCCTGATGTGGGGCGGAATCAGCAGTTAGTCTCGGTACTTGCTAAGGGGGAGCAAAGACGCTTTAGATTTAAGGAAACGTGAGTACAGGAAACTGTATGTTGGACAACTGCATTGCATTTTAAGAAGGAGAAAATAAAAAGATAAAAAAGGTCTTTAGAATTTCCTTGGATTTGTTCTATATTTGGAGGGCTCGATTACTAATTGTGAAAGTTGTGTTTGCTGCTCCATGATGAGAGTAGAGGGTGTGTGTGAGTGCGCAGGCATGGTGCTCTGCCACAGTGATGCTCAGGGTGTGGTGGACCAGGGAAGAAGGGAGTGAGAGCAGGATTAAAGGGAAACAGCAGCTGGGACGAATTCTCATGCTATCTTTCAGTCAGATGGCTTTACTGGACATGCGCTGGACACACTGGCTCCTCATGAAAGCTGTGGCCAGCCTTCTGCAGCCTCGCTCCGTGCCGTCCCGGACGGTCCCCATCCCTGCCCTCCACTGCGTCTTAGAGTCCTCTCTTCTAAGATTAACAAACTTCTCTACATCTTCTCCTCTTCACCCAATGTTCTCTCTCTCTCTCTCTCTCTCTCTCTCTCTCTCTCTCTCTCTCTCTCTCTCTCTCTCACACACACACACACACACACACACACACACACACACACACACACACACACATCATTCTTAATAGAAACCTACCTCTCTCCAGATGACGCCACATGCCCGGGAACTTTCTTCACTAGTGGAGATCATTCTTGCACTCATACTTCAAGTAACTAAAGATCAGAATTTCTCAACCTGGTTTCTCCATAACTTCATTATGTCCATTTGAAACTCATGTCATTCAATCAACTTAGAACATGTCTCTCTTCTTATGTATTTATAGATTCTCTCCTTAACTTATTGAGGATTTGGTATTTTATTTCTTCATCTCCAACCTATGACCTGCCCTCATCCCTTAATTACTTCAACCATCAGTTGTCTGATGCTATAAAAATTTTGACATTTCAGACTTCTGGTTTTATACAAAATAAACTTATTTTTCTTTCCACTTCAGCCACACACTTCCATTAGCTCATCATGGGCTTGTCCTAAAGCTATTGTACCTTAGAAATAATAAATTTAGACACTCCAAATCTTACTGAAATATTTTATCCTTCCCATTCTTTTACTAAATTAGTTTTATGACATTAGTTGGTCAACTATTTCACAAACTCCATTCCAGCTTTTCTATTGACGTTTCTACAAGGGGTATCACTTTACCCCTTTCTTCATTTCCTTCTTTCTCAAACTTAGAGTCAGCATGCTACCACTTCAACCAGTCTTGGCCTCATTCCTTATGTGAAAGAACCAATATAAGGATTCCACAAGTTTCTGAGTATATGTATCCTAACATTCATTCAGAAACAAGGGAAGTAACCACAGGGTTGGTCCACAGACCAAAACTACAGTTATGACCTAATATCCATAAGCCTCCAATCTGGTGAATTATGGTGGTATTTCAAATCCTTAGGCATTGGTGTGTCAGGAAACTTTTTCAAGGGGACCCAGACACTCTTCCAATCACAGGCTTTTTTGGCGGTGAATTATAATCTGTTGGTATCAGAGGAACAAAGATTTCATATTTGAGAGACAAACTGGAATTAGTTTAAAACAGTACAATTGAATCATAAATACACGGGGGCCTCGAGACTGTATTCACAAAATGTGCGTGAGAAGGGGCCAAAGCAGTCCAGTGTTCTGCATTTGATACAGCCGTGTTTTGGCTCTCTGGTGGGGAAGGCTTCGGTGTGAGTGTAGTAAGTATGGGGGTCCTACGTGTGATCTAAGCTGTTTCTGGTGAGAGGTTGTTTTTTTTTATAATGATGTAAGTTATGTTTCTGTTCATCAGATCTACTGCCTGGTAATGTCTCAGAAAATGGGGTATCATCTGAGTGCATCACATAATAAATACATACAACATTCCTGTCTTCCTGAGTCTTTGGATATCTTCCTCCACATTACACTGTGGAAGTTTGTCATTGTGACTTCCTTGAATGCAGGCCATCTTTAAACCCAAGCTATAGCCACTGAGCCGAGCAAACTCTTAGAGCCATTTTTAACTTCTAATGCTAACATATTAAATCTCGAATCTCATTTCCTGAACCACTTTGAAAAATTAATAAAACTATAACAAAATTAAATATCCACTTATAATTATTATAAAAAATTTCTTAGCACATAAGGGATGTAAGAGAACTTGTTTAATATTATAAAGGACATCTATTAAATACCAAAATCAAATATCACATTTATCTGCAAAATGTGGATGTATGTCCCTGAGTTTGGGACTAGACGAAGATACTTACAACTATATATAAAAATCAAAAGGTTTAAATAAAACCATCAATATTTGCTGCTGATATGATTATATAAGTAGAAAAGACAAAATCTAAAGCTGCATTGTGAGAATGTATAAAAAAAGTTTGAAAAATTGTTGGACATGAGGTCAATGTATCAAACCAATTGTACCATATTCTAGCAACAAAGGTTGACTATTAAAATTGTTTAAAAAGATACGATTTATAAGAATAAAATTATCAAATATTCATGAATAAATCTAAAGAAAAAGATAAAGGATCTCTATACAGAAAACTGTTAATATATTGAGAAAAATAAAAGATTATCTAAATAAAATGAAGGTACTCACATCTTCATTGACTAGAAGACAAATGAGTATATGTATTTATGCAACTCAGTCAAAATCTGAAGAGGTTATTTGTGGTGATTGACAAGCAATTCTAAATTTATTTTAGAAATTTTTGAGAATAAAGAATAACAGAGTTCTTTTAAAAAGAAGAAGAGCTATTGTCTTAGTTTGTTTGCATTACAATAACAGAATACCATAAGGCTGTGGCTTCTCAACAACAGACATTTACATCCCACAGTTCTGGAGGCTGGGAAATCCAAGATGAAGGTGCTGGCAGATTCAGTGTCTGTTGAGGGTGCACTTCTTGGTTCACAGATGACTGTCTTCTCAGCGTGTCTTCTCATGGAGGAAAGGGCGAGGGAGCTCTCTGGGATCTCTTTTATAAGGACACTAATCACATTCCTGGGGTGTTTACCTTCACAGCCTAATCATCTCCCAAATGCCCCGCTTCCAAATACCCTTACATTGGGGATTAGATTTCAACACATGGATTCTGGGGCAGGGGAGGCAGACATTCAGACTACAGCAGCTGTGAAGATGGGTCTACTAGATATCAAGATAATATGAAGAATTGCTAAGACATTGTCATGTTAGCGTGAGGTCAAACAAATGGACAAACAATAGTAAAAGAGAGAATTTAGAAATCTTCCATGTATACATGGACTTTTATATGTGACAAAAGTGAGATGCGAGGTAAGTGGTCAAAGAAAGAACTTTTCTATAAATGATAGTTGGTCAGTTGGATGTCTGCATAGAAACAGAGGAAAAGATTATCCCTCACTTACTCCATTCAGAAAGTAAAATCCAGGTTGATTATGATCTAAATGAGGACACCAAAACATTAAAGTTCCTAGAGGACAATTCAGGAGAAAATACTCCTGATTTTGGTATAGGGAAATAGTTTCTTAAACAGGGTACAAAAGACACTACCCACAAAGCAAAAGACTGATAAATTGGACTCTATTAAAAGTAAGAAGTTCTATTCACCAAAACGCACCATTAATTGAGAAAGAATGAAAGACACAGAGTGGGACAGAGAATTGGGACACATATAACCACAAAAAGCTCATATGCAGAATATATAAAAAATGTCTATACATCAATAAGTAAAGACATATTATTTTTAAAAACCAGATAAAGATGTTATGTTCGCTGTACAGAAGAGAATATCTAAAAGGTGAATAAATACATGAAGAGATGTTTAATCTCTTTACTAGCAACCAGCAACTTACATGTAAATGAAAAGCACAGTGAGCTATCAGTATTCTCCCATTAGAACAGCCAAACTTAAAAGATTGTTATTTTCAAGTGTTGGCCTGGATATGAAGCAATATAGGAAAGTTCATGCAATTTGATGGGAATACTACCAAATTAGTACTAGCACTTTGGAACACAGTTTAGTATATCTACGAAGTGTGAGATGCACTTACACTATGAACTCTAATTCCGCTCCCAGGTATATATGCAATAGGAATTTGTGTATATATACACTAAGAAACTTGTGCAAGAATATCACAATAATTACCTTTAATAGCTCATAACTGTAAATAAACCTGATGTCCAGCTACAGTAGAATAAGTAAATAAATCGTGGCATATCCTTACAATGAAATATCAAACATCAAAGAAAATTAACAAATACAGCTATAGACAATAAAATTGATAAATTTCATAAGCATACTGAGTATGAGAAGTTCAGACAGACAAATATGTACTCTATGGTACCATTCAGTACAATTTTAAGAACAGGTGGAACTACACCATGGTGCTAGACATCAACACTGGAACACGGAAAGGGATGTTGTGTGGGAAGAGGCTCAAGGGGGCTGGCCATATTCTGTTTCTTGACTTGGAAACTGGTTCCATGGGTGTTGTCTGGGTGACAGTTTATTGCTCTGAATATTTATGTTTTCTGCAGTTTCCTTTAATGAAAAGTTAAATAACAAGAAATTCAAAACTATTACCATTAAACTGATATCATTAAACATTCATTCTTAACAGCCCCGAATGGGCCCTCAATGATGCTTATAAGGCTATTATTTTCATATTAATAATTATAAATCTATTTTCTTCTTAGTCAGTTCACTCTACATTCTCTACAGTTACCATTTCAAACTTTGCCAGCTTCCTCAAACCTTTCAACCTTAAAAACTCCCTTTTCATGATATGCAATACCCTCTATTGCCATTCTAAATATGAAATAGAGGCTTTCAGAGGAAGAGCTCTTCCAACTTTCTGTCACCAAATATACAAACTTACCTGCAGGCTTGAAGTTAATTATTCAGACAAGACAGGTTTACTAGTAGAGTGATAACTGACCCCCGACCCCCAAATAACAATACCTTAAGCAAGATTGAATTTTATTTGTCACATAAATGATATGTGGAGGTCAGTGATTCAGGGCTCATCTGACATCCAGCTCTTTGAGGCCTCAGAGAGGCAGGGTGTAGCCCTTGTCCTCATGGTCCAATATGGCCATATCTACATTCCAGACAACAGGTCAGGAGAAAGCAAAGGACACAGGTGTGACATGATGGTGACAGAGGACTTGTGATGGACAATGCACATTCTCTATGGCTGGCTTTCAGCTTTTCTGATGTTCTATGGTTCACTCCACAGAGACTCTGTGGTTGTTATGTTATTCTCCCAGGTGGTCCCCATGGACAAATTTAGACTAGCTCTAAGATGGCTTTCTCTCCTACTTGTGATGCATCTTATCCATGACAACTTCTATAAAGTACAGGCAGTTTCAATGTAACCGACTCATCCATTTCAGCATGGTCCCTCTTTATTTCACATGCAGAAATCACCAATAATATATCCATTTTCACTCACTGCTTAACACATTAACTGCAATGTGATTCATATTTAACTCAGGCTAGTTTTGAGCCTGGGGCCACATGAAGCAAAACCCTGCATTTGGTTCGGGAAAAATCTTACTTGTTGATGTACTTATTGTTACAATTAATATTAACAATTTACTTCTAAAAACATGGATCACATTGCGTAATACTTATGCACAGAAAACAATAAAAAATAACAAATTAGAAAGGGTTGTTTTGTTTTAATAAAACATCATGGCCCCAAGGAAATTATTTTCCTAGTGTGGCAGTCAATGTGTTAATCCAGTGTAATCTGGACTGAGCCAACAAAAACTCACCAAAACTTATTTCACCAAGGTGACTAAAAACTTCCTTTGAAAATAAAACCAGGGGACATTTTTCATGACTTATCTAATTTGACCTCTCAACATAATTTACCTTTGGTGGTCACCTCATGCTTCTTGCATTGTCTGTTCCCTGGATTTCTGGACACCACACTCTCCTGATCACTGGCCCTCCTATTTCCTTGGCGGCTCTCAGTAGCATTTTTGCAATGCCTTCTTTTTGTACCTTCCATTCAATGCTGGTACTAAGAACCCTGCTCCATGTCACCTTTTCTTTCTTCACCCAAGCCTTCGGGTGCTATATCTTAGGGTACCTTTCACGACCAGATTCCCACCTACCTTTTCAGCTTTACCTCATGCCACTGACACATTTAATTCCATGCTCCTTTTCCATATCTGGTAAAGAACTGTGCTTTGTAAGCACACAGGAAGTTTCTCTCCCTGAACAACATCTCTATCCCAACCTCTTCCATTTCTAGGTTTCACCTGGATAACTTTGGATCAACATAAAGATAATACTTGAATATGCTTTCAGAAAACCCTCCCTAATCACTCTATACTAGAACACACCTATTCTGTGGCTCCACTCACCTGCATTTGCATAACCTGAATCTATTCATGAGAAAATCATCAGATGAACCTCTGTCGAGAGACATTTTACAGCTACCTGACCGTAGTGCTCAAAACTGTGAAGGTCATCAAAAACAAGGAAAGTCTGAGAAACTACCACAACTAAGAGAAATCTAGGGAAATACAATGACTGAAGGTGCTATGGTGCACTGAGTGAGGTCCTGGAGCAGACACAGGACACGGGACATTAGTAGGAATATACACAACTATCATGTACCCATAACAATTACAAATACTAAAGTAAAAAAAAAAAAGAATGGGGCATTAGGTAAAAAAAGTAAGTCTGAATAAAGTATAATGTTTACTTAGTAATAATGTATCAGCCCTTTTATTAATTGTAACAAAAGAACCACATTAATATACAATGTTAATAAAAGGTGAAACTGGCTGTAGAGTATATAGGAATTCTCTGTACTAACTTTGCAGTTTTTTGTAAATATAAATCTGCTCTGAAATACAAAGTTTATTTAAAAATACGTGAAGAATGACAAGAGTGAAATGGTAGAATAGGCATTTCCAGTGCATGTCCCTTTAGAGTAACATCCATTTGAACAACCATCCATGCATGAAGATACCTTCACAAAAGCAAAGGGATGCATGTGAGAGATGACAGCATCTGGGAGGAATGCAGAAATAAGAAAAGGCACACTGAAGGAAGGAGGAAGTATAGTTTCACATTATTCATGTCACCTTTCTCTCAAGACCATGCAGCACAAAGATACCCCCCACCCATGGAAGAAGAGTCCAGTGAGCCCCTGACTTCACTGTGCACCCCAGCATCAGGCCTGGCCCAGTGAACCCTGGCACCAGGCTGGCACCTATGGATCTAATTTCCAGGTCTGCTCCTGTAGACCCAGGCTTTAGGGTGGCTCCAGCAACAGGCCAGACCTGAAAAACTGGGCTTTAGGCTTACCCTGAACCATGTTGGTCCCACAGATTCAGGCTCAAGGACTTCCCTAGTTCCAGGTCAGCTCTCATAGATGCAGGCTTCAGGCTGGCCCCACAGACCCAGGCCCTCCCCCGCCAACCCATGTTTCAGGACTTCCCTCACAGATCCAGGAACCATGCACACCTCAGGTAGACTTGGCACTAGATAAGCCTGCATGGACCTAGGATCTAGGCCCTTACCCTTAGATGAAGGATTCAGATCTGCTCTCATGGATTTAGGTGCCAAACCCACCTGCCTCTTGACCCAGGAACCAAGACAACCTGTCCCAGTACTGACTCCTTCAGCAAGCTCATCTACAGACACCACTAGTTAGCCTTCTGGGAATCTCTGGATGAAGAAAATAATACATGAGCAAAATAGAATTTCAACAAAGAGATAGACACTATAAAAATTGAGAGCTGAAGAATATAGTGACTGAACTGAAAAATTCAATAGAGAGCCCCAGGAGCAGACTCAATCAAAAAGAAGAATCAGTGAGCTCAATGTTAGGTTATTTGAAATTACCCATTCAGAAGAAAATACAGAAAAAAGGATGAAGAAAGGCTTTGGACATATTGGGAGTCCATCAAATAAACTGGTATACACATAATGAAAATCTTGGAGAAGAGAAAGAGAACGGGGTAGAAATTTTATTTTAGAATAATTATAGAAAACTTCTCAAATATGCAAAGGAAAATGAACATTCAGATCCAGGAAGGCCAAAGAACTCACCCCATAAACATAAAGAGATTTTCACTGAGGTACATTATAATAAAATTGTCAAAAGTCAAAGACAAGAAGAAAATTTTGAAAGCAGCAAAAGGGATGTGACTCATCACATCTAAAGGAACTCTCCTCTACACATCATAAGACTATCAGTGGATTTCTCAGCAGATACCTTGTAGGCCAGGAGAGAACAGGAGGATATATTCAAAGTTCTGGACAGTTGTGAGGGGAGGAACCCTGTCAACCAAGAGTACTATACACAAAATCTGTCCTTCAAGAATGAAGGACAGACAAAGACTTTCTTAGACAAACAAAATCTGTGGAAGTTTGTCACCACTAAACCTGCCTTACTAGAAATTCTATAGGTAGTTCTTCAACTTGAAAAAATATACTAGTTAAAAAATGAAAACATATGTAAATAAAAAATTCACTAAATGATAAGAAATAGTGAAATTAAGAATAGTCTAATACTGTAATGGAGATGTGCAAATCTCTTTTAACCCTATAAAAGTTTTGAAAGTATTAAAGTTTAAAAAATTATTAAAATAACTATAACTACAATAATTTATTAATGAATACACAATATAAAAAGATGTACATTGTGACATCAGTAACAAAATTTGGGGGTAGAAGAAGTTAAAGTATAGAGTTTTTTTATGCAAAGGTTTTTTTCTTTTTCCTCTGTATTTTTTTTTTATTTCAGCATATTATGGGGGTACAGATGTTTAGGTTACATATGTTGCCCTTACCCCCCACCCCCGAGTCCGAGTTTCAAGCATGTCCATCCCTCGGATGGTGCACATTGCACTCTTTGTGTATGCATATACCCGTCCCCTCCTCCCCCACCCCCTCCCCCCTCCCCTTGGCCAACATCCAATAGATGTTATTCTTATATGTACATTTGTGTGTTGATCAGTTAATACCAATTTGATGGTGAGTACATGTGGTGCTTGCTTTTCCATTCTTGGAATACTTCACTTAGTAGAATGCATTCCAGCTCTATCCAGGAGTATACAAGAGGTGTTATATCACCATTGTTTCTTAAAGCTGAATAGTACTCCATGGTATACATGTACCACATTTTATTAATCCACTCATGTATTGATGGACACTTGGGTTGTTTCCACATCTTTGCAATTGTGAATTGTGCTGCTACAAACATTCGGGTGCAGGTGTCTTTCTTATATAGAGTGTCATTTGATCTTTTGGGTAGATGCCCAGTAATGGGATTGCGGAATCGAATGGTACTTCTAATTGTATCTCTTTAAGGTATCTCCATATTGCTTTTGACAGAGGTTGTGCTAGTTTGCAGTCCCACCAGCAGTGTATGAGTGTTCCTATCTCTCCACATCCACGCCAACATTTATTGCTTTGGGAATTTTTGATAAAGGCCAGTCTCACTGGAGAGAAGTGATATCTCATTGTGGTTTTGCTTTGCATTTCCCTGATGATTAGAGATGTTGAGCATTTTTCATATGTTTTTGGGCCATTATTCTGTCTTCTTTTGAAAAGTTTCTGTTCATGTCCTTTGCCCACTTTTTGATAGGGTTGTTTGATTTTTTCTTGTTGATTTTCCTGAGTTCTAAGTAGATTCTGGTTATCAGCCCTTTATCGGATTTGTAGCATGCAAAAATTTTCTCGCATTCTGTATGTTGTCTGTTCGCTTTCGTGACAGTTTCTTTGGCTGTGCAAAAGCTTTTTAATTTGATCAGGTCCCATTTATTTATTTTGTTTGTTGCTGTGATTGCCTTTGGGGTCTTCTTCATAAATTCTTTGCCTAGGCCAATGTCTAGAAGAGTATTTCCAACATTTTCCTTTAGAATTCTCATAGTTTCACTCCTCAGGTTTAAGTCTGTTACCCAGCGTGAGTTGATTTTTGTGAGAGGTGAAAGGTGTGGATCCTGGTTCATTCTTCTACATGTGGCTATCCAGTTTTCCCAGCACCGTTTATTGAATGAGGATTCTTTTCCCCAGTGTATGTTTTTCTCTGGTTTGTCAAAGATTAGGTGGCTATATGAGGATAGTTTTATATCTGGGTTCTAAGTTCTGTTCCACTGGTCAATGGCTCTATTTTTGTGCCAGAACTAATCTATTTTGATTACTATAGCTTTATAGTAGAGTTTGAAGTCTGGTAAGTTGATACCTCCTATTTTGTTTTTATTGCCTAGAATTGTTTTCGCTGTGAGGGGTTTTCTCTGGTTCCATACGAAGCATAGAATTAATTTTTCTACATCTGTGAAGAATGATATTGGTGTTTTAATAGGGATTGTGTTGAATCTGTAGATTACATTGGGTAGTATAGACATCTTAACAATGTTGATTCTGCCGACCCACAAGCATGGTATGGTTTTCCACCTGTTTACGTCGTCTGCTATTTCCTTCCTCAATGTTTCATAGTTCTCCCTGTAGAGGTCTTTTACCTTCTTAATTAAATATATTCATAGGTACTTTATTTTCTTTGTTGCTATTGTGAAGGGCATTGAGTCTTTGACTTGGTTCTCGGTATGACTGCTATTGGCATATATGAAAGCCTCTGATTTGTGTGTATTGATTTTGTATCCTGTGACTTTCCTGAATTCATTTATCAATTCCAGGAGACTCTTAGTTGAATCCATGGGGTTTTCTAGATATAATAGCATGTGTCAAATAGTGAGAGTTTGATCTCTTCTGTTACCGTTTGTATGCCTTTAATTCCACTCTCTTGTCTGATTGCCGTGGCCAGGACTTCCAGCACTATGTTGAATAGAAGTGGAGATGGTGGGCAACCTTGTCTGGTTCCAGTTGTAAGTGGGAATGCTGTCAATTTTCCACCATTCAGTATGATGTTGGCTGTGGGTTTGTCATAAATAGCTTGCATCATTTTTAGGTAAGCACCATCTATGCCTATGTTGTTAAGTGTTCTTATCATAAAAGGTTGTTGAATTTTGTCAAATTCTTTTTCTGCGTCTAATGAGAGAATCATATGGTTTTTATTTTTGCTTCTGTTTATGTGGTGAATTACATTTATAGATTTGTGTATGTTGAACCATCCCTGCATCTCTGGGATGAAGCCCACTTGGTCATGATGGATTATTTTCTTAATAAGCACCTGAATTCGGTTAGCTAGAATTTTGTTGAGAATTTTTGCATCTATATTTATAAGGGATATTGGTCTGTAGCTTTTTTTTTTTTGTTGCACCCTTTCCTGGTTTTGGTATCAGGGCTATGTTGGCTTCAGAAAATGTGTTGGGGAGGAATCCATCCTTCTCGATGCTGTGGAAAAATTTCTGCAGGATAGGCACCAATTCTTCTTTGCAGGTGTGGTAAAATTCAGGTGTGAAACCATTCTGGCCCAGGACTTTTCTTTTTTGGAATTTTTTTATTGCTGTTTCAATTTCGGTCCTTGATATTGATCTGTTCAAGAATTCTATTTGTTCCTGGTTGAGCCTAGGGAGGCTGTGTGTTTCTAAAAATTTGTCCATTTCCTCCACATTTTCCAGTTTGTGTGCATAAACGTTTTTATAATATTCATAAATTATATCTTGAGTCTCCACGGCATCAGTTGTGACTTCTCCTTTTTTGCTCCTGATGGAGCTTATTAGGGATTTTTCTTTTCTGTTTTTCATTAGTTTAGCCAAAGGTGTGTCAATTTTGTTTATTTTTTCAAAGAACCAACTTTTTGTTTTATTAATCTTCCCTATAGTTTCCCTGTTGTCAGTTTCATTTAGTTCTGATTTGATCTTATTGATTTCCCTTCTTCTGCTGGGTTTGGGGTTGGCCTGTTCTTCTTTTTCCAGTTCTTTGAGTAGATTCATTAAGTTGTCTATTAGTGATCTTTTTGACTTTTGGATATAGGCATTAATGGAAATAAACTTTCCTCTCAGGACTGCTTTGGCTGTGTCCCACAGATTTTGATAACTTGTGTCACCCTTGTCATTTAGTTCAAAGAATCTTTTGATTTCCATCTTTACTTCCTCATTTATGAAGGAATCATTCAGCAGAAAGTTGTTTAATTTCCACGACTTTGTGTAGAGATGAGAGTTTCTGTTGGCGTTGATTTCTATTTTTATTTCATTGTGATCTGAGAAGATGAATGGTATGATTTCTATTTTTTTTTAAGTTTTTTGAGATGTGCTTTGTGTCCTAGAATATGGTGAATCTTAGAGAATGTCCCATGAGCTGATGAGAAAAACTTGTATTCAGTGGTTTTTGGGTAGAATGCCCTGTAAATGTCAGTCAAGCCCATTTTTTCTACAGTTCTGTTTAAGTCCATTTTTTCTTTGTTAATTTTCTGTTTGGAGGATCTGTCCTATGCTGTCAGTGGGGTGTTGAAGTCTCTGACTATTATGGTGTTGCTGTCTATCAATTTGTTTAGATCAAGTAGAGTTTGCTTTATGAATCTGGGTGCACCTAAGTTGGGTGCATACATATTTAGAATTGTTATGGCTTCTTGTTGAGCTGTACTCTTCACCATTATATAGTGACCCCCTTTGTCTTTTATTCCTTTTGTTGGTTTAAAAACTAAGTTATGTGAGATCAAAACTGCCACACCAGCCATTTTGGCTTCCATTTGCTTGAAATATTGATTTCCACCCCTTTGCTATGAGTCTAAATGCATCCTTGCAGGTTAGATGCATTTCATGGAGACAGCAGGTGCTTGGCTTGTTTTTTTTTTTTTATCCATTCAGCCAGTCTATGTCTCTTGAGAGGGGAGTTCAAACCATTCACATTTATTGAGAGAACCAATAAGTGGAGTGAATTACTGTTCATTCTGTTGAGTTTCATTTTGTTGCTTTGTTTTCCCTCTTGAGTCATTAAGGAATCTAGCCTTTGATCTTTAACTTTTTTTATAATAATAATAATTTTTTTTTATTCCAGGGTATTGTGAGGGTACAAACATTATAGTTACACTTTATGTCTTTGCCTCACCCAAGTGCGGGTTAAAGCCATGCCCCCCCCCTTAGTGCTCCCCATGTCCTTTAGTTGTTGATTTGCTCCCCCATTCCCCTAATCCCTAGAGAGTATTTCTGCCATGTGATCAACCTAGTGTTGATCAGTTAGTACCAGTTTGATGGCGAGTACAAATGGATCCCATTCTTCTGCTCTTGTGGTGCTTCACTTTGGATAATGGGCTTAAGTTTAATTCAGGAAAGTATAAGAGGTGCTATTTCACTGTTGTTTCTTGTGATTGAGTAATATTCCATTGTAAATATATGCCAAATTTTAATAATCCACTCATGGATTGATGGGCACTTTCCACATCCTTGCAATGGTGAATTGTGTTGCCATAAACATTTGGGTGCAGATGTCTTTATCATAGAATGTTTTGTGCTCTTTTGGGTAGATGCCTAATAGTGCTATTGCTGGATCAAATGGTATTTCTATTTTTAGCTCTCTGAGGTATCTGCAAATCCTTTTCCACAGAGGTTTCACTAATTTGCTGTCCCACGAACAGTGTAAGAGTGTTCCTGACTCTCCACATCCTCGCCAGCATTTGTTGCTTTGGGATTTTTTGATAGAGGCCAATCTCATCGGGGTTAGATGATATCTCATTGTGGTTTTGATTTGCATTTCTCTAATGATTAGAGATGTTGAGCATTTTTTTATATGTTTGCTGGCCATTATTCTGTTTTTTGAAAAGTTTCTGTTCATTTCCTTTGCCCATTTGTTGATGGGGTTGTTTGATTTTTTCTTGCTGATTTTTTTGAGTTCTAGATAGATTCTGGTTATCAGCCCTTTGTCAGATATGTAGAGAGCAAATATTTTTTCCCATTCTGTGGGCTGTCTATTCACTCTAGTGATAGTTTCCTTGGCAGTGCAGAAGCTTTTTAATTTGATTAGATCCCACTTATTTATTTTTGTTGCTGTGGCGATTGCTTTGGGGTTCTTCTTCAAGAATTCCTTGCCTGGGCCAATGTCTGAAAGGGTCTTCCCAATATCGTTATTTAGAATTCTTAAGGTTTCATGCCTTAGATTTAAGTCTGTTATCCATCTTGAATTGATTTTTGTGAGAGGTGAGAGGTGAGGGTCCAGTTTCAATCTTCTGCATGTGGCTATCCAGTTTTCCCAGCACCATTTATTGAAAAGAGATTCTTTTCCCCAGTGTATGCTTTTGTCAGCTTTGTTGAAGATCAGATTACCATATGCAGATGGTTTCATCTCTGGATTCTCAATCCTGTTCCAGAGGTCAATGTCTCTGTTCTTGTGCCAGTACCAAGCTGTTTTAGTTACTATAGCCTGGTAGTACAGCTTGAAGTCTGGTAGACTGATACCTCCCAGTTTATTCTTTTTACTTAAGATTGCTTTGGCTAAACAAGGTCTTTTCTGGTTCCATACAAAGCATAGAGTTATTTTTTCCAGATCTGTGAAGAATGATAATGGGATTTTGATAAGAATTGCATTAATTCTGTAGATCGCTTTAGGTAGTATGGACATTTTAATGATACTGATTCTACCAATCTGTGAGCAAGGTAGGTTTTTCCATCTGTTTACATCTTCTACAATTTCTTTTTTTAGTGTTTCATAGTTCTCCCTGTATAAGTCTCTTACGTCTTTCTTTAAATATACTCCTAGATATTTAATTTTCTTTGAGGCTATTGTAAAAGGAATTGCGTTTTTGATTTGATCTTCAGCTTGACTGTTGTTGGCATATATGAATGCCACGGATTTGTGTGTATTGATTTTGTAACCTGAGACTTTGCTGAATTCATTTATCAGTTCTAGGAGTCTCTTAGATGAATCCTTGGGGTATTCTAGGCATAACATCATATCATCAGCCAAGAGCGGGAGTCTGATCTCATCTGTCCCCATTTGGACACCTTTAATATCTCTCTCTTGCCTAATTGCTGTGGCGACGATTTCGAGCACTATGTTGAATAAAAGTGGAGATAGAGGGCAGCCTTGTCTGGTTCCAGTTCTAAGTGGGAATGGTTTCAATTTTTTCCCATTCAATATGATATTGGCAGTGGGTTTGTTGTAAATGGACTTGATAATTTTAAGGAATGAGCCGTCTATGCCTATTTTGATGAGAGTTTTTATCATAAATGTGTGTTGGACTTTGTCAAATGCTTTTTCTGCATCTATCAAAAGAATCACATGGTCTTTGTTCTTGCTTTTATTTATGTGGTGAATTGCATTTGCAGATTTGCATATGTTAAACCAGCCTTACATCCCTGGAATGAAGCCCACCTGGTCATGGTACATTATCTTTGTGATGTGCTGCTGAATTCTACTTGCTAAAATTTTGTTGAGGATTTTTGCATCTATATTCATGAGGGATATTGGTCTTTAGTTTTCTTTTTTTGTTGTGTCCTTTCCTGGTTTTGGTATCAAGGTGATATTGGCTTCATAGAATGAGTTAGGAAGGATGCCCTCTTTCTCAATATTGTGGAATAATTTCTGTAGTATGGGTGTGAGTTCTTCTTTGAATGTTTGGTAAAACTTTGCGGTGTAGCCATCTGGTCGGGGCCTTTTACGTTTTGGGAGGTTTTTGATTGCTGTTCCTATTTCTGAGCTTGAGATTGGTCTATTCAGATATTCTCTTACCTCTTGGGTGAACTTAGTGAAGTTGTATGTTTCCAGGAATTTGTCCATTTACTCCTCGTTATATAGTTTTTGGGCATATAGGTTTTTGTAGTAATCAAAAATAATGTTTTGTATTTCTGTGGCATCTGTTGTGACTTATCCTTTTTCATTTTTGATTGAGTTTATTAGTGTCCTTTCCCTTTGGATTCTAGTCAATCTAGCGAGTGGGTGTCAATTTTGTTTATCTTTTCAAAAAAACAGTTTTGGTTTTGTTGATTTTCCGCATAGTTCTCTTGTTCTCAATTTGGTTTAGTTGTGCTTTGATCTTAGTTATTTATTTTCTTCTATTTGGACTGGGATTGGTTTGCTCTTCCTTTTCCAAGTCCTTTATTCTATTTATTAGGATGTCAATTTCTGAACTTTCTGATTTTTGGATATGAGCATTTATTGCTATTAGTTTTCCTCTCAGGAATGCTT
>RJWJ010024154.1:0-25064 GCA_004363605.1 Indri indri
TGTTGACAGGAAGCAGAGGAGCAGCATGTTTTATACATGAATAACTCTTCTTTTAAAACTCTTGGGATTTATTAAATTTTGACAATATCCTTTGATTTAAACTCAAATTACACTACACTCCAGCCACTATGGACCAGACTCTCTCATTCCTCAGACTCTCCAAGCTCTTTCCAGCTGTGGCCCCTTCCCTTTCTCCCTATGAGGCCAGCTCTTCAGGTGGCAGTCTGCTCTGTGCAGAGCCCTCCCATGACCCTCTAAGTGACATTAGGTCTCCCTCCTTGTCAGTTCTCTTGGTCCATTATTTCTTTCCTCTTGTGTATGGGCGTGTGATCAATGTCTGTCTTCCTCACTACACTGGAGTACCACTGGGCAGGGACTGTGCCTGTCTCTTCACAGCTGTGTCCCTGTGCCCACAGGGTAAACTCTAGCAAGGATCGGTCGTTGACCGCCTGCACAACCAGGAGAGAAGTTGCCCTTTCTGTCATTCACTCTGAGTTGGGCATTTTGTTTGCTTGTCGTCACTCCCCTTCACAGCCCACAAAGGAAGCCACCGTCCCACTGCTGCTGTGGAGCAGAACACCAGCTTGGGAAGGAAAGCCACTTGCCAGAAGTCACCCCTGCACTGAGAGCCCGAGGGGGACTAGAAGGCAGGCCTGGCTGGTTCCCATGCCCGTGTACCCTCCTCCTCTCCAGGGGATGACCCCTGCTGTCGGCTTCCCTCTCAGAGAGCCTGGGCAGCCTCTGCTCTGCTCTGCTCTTTGGAGACCCCATGCTTCTCCAGGTGCTCAGTCTCCGAACCCTGGCATTTCACAGGGTTTGTGCTTGTCTTGGTGACCCCCAGCTGGGCCAAAGGGAGAGGAACATGAGGCCAGATGGGTGGCAGGTGCTGGCGCTGAGTACATGGACAGGGGTCCCAAACCCTAAGCTTGGGGTTGGTTCCAGCCAGATGGGAAAGCGGGAGCAGGGAGCCGTTCTGCCCACCAGGGCCTAGGGGCTGGCAGGGCTGGCAAGCTCCATGAAGCAGTAGCCCAGGAGATACTGCCTCCCTTCTCCGAGGGGCAGAGCTCTGGTGTCCCCACACAGTATGCTGAGTGCCCGCCCTCCCCTTCCCCCTTCCCCCTTCCTTGGGGGAGCGAGTCTGTGAGGAGAGTGTGCGGTGCACGGGCAGACCAGGCTGGCAGAGACAAGCTTGACAGGCCGGAGTGTGAGCAAGAGTGGAGAGAGACAAGCACCCCGATCTCAGAGGAACAGGTGCCTGGCTTAAAAGGGCTTCTTTGAGAGGAGACTGAAAGGACGCTCTGAGGACCTAGTGACAAGAACAACTAACTAATTCACAAGTGCCCCCTGGCCTTGTCTCAGTGGGAGCCCTACACGGGCCGCTCTGAATTCACGCACCTCTTACAACCCAGTGAGCAGGCCCTTACAGTCCTGCTTTCCTAGAACTGCCTATTTCCGTGCTGACACAGAAACACGCAGAGGGGATGGTGACGTTGACTCCAGTTGGCCAAAGACAGTGGAAGTTATAAAGTGCAAGAATAAATAAGGAATCTGCAGGATACCAGGGGAGGGGACTCGGGGTGGAGAGGTCAGAGGGCCTGGCAGGGGGAAGCGTGAAGCTCGAGGTTCACACGGTAGGTGCCCCAGTGTCCTAGGGAATGGCCTCGGGGCCCACTCATGTTTTGGGCAAAGGGTAAGGCAGCTAGCTGGACAGGGGGCTAAGACTTGACCCTGTGCCGTCTGGATTTATTACTAGAGGCCCAGAGGGAAAAACTGCCATCTTTGAATCACCTTGAAAGTTTCTTGAATTCAGCTTTGTGTGTGGGTCCCGTGTCCCAAAGGTAGGCTTTGGAGATCTCACACTGTGAGTGACCAGGCCACAAAGGCATACCCGCCCACGCAGGTGACACCGCGCTGGAGGAACATACAGAAAGAACTGCAGAAAACCCCTCCTGTGGACAGCTGGCACACACGGGCTTCATGAAACTGCTAATTCCTCTCCATCTTTTTTAGCACCTGCTTTTCCCCTGAATCTCCGTTTGTTCAAAGCCATTGACTCTGAACAATAGTTGACGCTGGGTTGAAATGGATGACTTCATTTGGAGTTTCACTTTGAGTGAATGGCACACTGTGTGTGTTTTCTCTTCGTAGTGAATAAGAGCTGTACATGGCTTGACTGAGAGTGGGCATTGACAACTATTTTTAAACCTGCTTTTTAGACATTCTTTCACTCTCCCCACACTGTGTGAAAAGAAGGTTCTGCCTGGCTGGAGTGTGAGCCCTAACGTGTGAGTCTCGGTTTCCCACTCTGCACAATGGCAGGACGTGACTTTGTCCTCACCTAGAGCCTCTCCAGCTCTGCACCGCTGGTGCGCTTGCCCGCTGTTTGCTGAGAACTCAGTTGCAGTAGGTCTATGACATTCTTCGCAGATGTGCCATGAGAAGCACTGAGGTGCGGCTTGGGGTGGAACAGAACTCTGAATTCCAGAGATGCAGTCTGGAAGCCTCGGAGAGACACACCTGTGTCCCATTCTAGGCGGGATGCAAGACTGGCCTGTGGAAAAGAAAGAAAGAGGGAGAGAGAAAAAATAAAGGAGAAAGGCAGCAATTTCTACATAATATAGGCAACAAGTGTCTAGAGGCCCTCCTAGTACAGAAAACTTATCATTTTGAACAGTTATTTTAAAATACCTTTCTATGTTTAATTTTATTTTTAAAAAATATCTTTCTTCTTTTCACACTCATAACTTTGACTCAAAAAATACCTTTTTAAATAAGTGGTTGATCTGGGAGAAAGGGAGGGGAAACCGTCAGGGGCCAGAACGCAAATCCAGACAAGCAAGGGGAGGCTGGAGCCCACGTTGGCCCTGGGCCCTCTGTGGTCCCTCAGGCCAGAGCCTGGCCTGCATGGGTCATGTGCCTACATGGTCTGGAGACCGGGGCTGCGCTGGGAAGGGTGGGAGTTCTGTCTGAAGTCCACACAAAGTCAGTACCCCAAAGGGCAGCTCCCCTAATGGGTAAGCTAAGAACTCCACCTCACCCTCACTCCCAACCCCACACAGACGGGAAATTGTGTGACGATGCCTGAACTGGGGGCTCCCATGAGAACAAAAACAGAAAAGTCTCCCCAAGAACTCCCAACCACAAGCCTGTGTTCATGAGTATTGGGGCCAGAATTCACACAGCCTGTGTGGCCAAAAAACCCAATCGAAGACACAGGCAGACACATGAAGTTTGAACTTGTCCCAGCTTGGAAGTTCCCCAGAACGCTGGCTGAAGTAAAGGCAAGTCCCTTCTGGAGAAATGTACTTTAAAACTAGGCCTTGGGGAAGGGCCCCTTTTCCATCAAGGCCAGCAAAGCTCCTTCCCCAGCAAACAGGCTCAGGCAAAGCCCATGTGCTAATGCAATAGTGGAATGCGCAATTCAAAGGGACAAAGGGAAGGAAGAAGGAAGTGAGGAAGGGAAAGAAGGAAACAGTGGTGTGTTCCTGAGCTGGCCGCGGCCACAGGGGACAATGCAGCTGTCATGCAGGCTCTCTGCAAAAGGTGGGTGGAAACACTGCCTCTTAGAACGGTCGGCTGTGGAAACAAAAGGCAACAATTTATTCCCCGGCCCTTTCTCTTCTCTTACATCTCTTTGGTCAACATTTCCCCCAAGGGGCATTAACTTCCTTGAACTTCGTGGTTGTGTTACCTCGGCTCTCTGGTTAGCCCCTGGGACAGCCAGAGCCTCCCTGGGGCCAGGCAGATCAGACCTAGAAACCAGAGCTGTTGCGTCTCCTGGTGCCGCCCCGCCCCCGCCCCGTTATACTCCAGAACTGCAGCAGATTGTTCCTCAGCTCCTGTGGTGTCCAAGATGACAGGCACTTCGTGAGACCCTTCCCGGGTCTTTTCGAAAAGAGCTCCCCCAGAGAAGCTGGGAGAGTGAGGGGAGACACGCCCACGAGGGGGCTTCCTAGCGAGAAGGCAGGCAGGGTGGAGCCGAGCTGTGGTGGAGGGAACCCGATGAGGGCTGAAGTGGGCCGAGCCAGACAGAGCAAACGAATGCATCCCGGCCCGCGGCGCGAACAGTTGACTCCGCATTGTTCCAGTTGCCGAAAGAGGTAAGGGGCGTAGCGCGCCAGGAGAGGGCGGGAGCTGAGCGGAGCCGAGTGGATGGGCCGAGGGAGTGAGGTGCAGCCGAAAGGGACCGAGTGGAGCCGAACAGAAAGGAGGCGGGGGTGGGCGGAGCCGGGCGGAGCCGAGCGCGGCCGGGTGGGCGGGGCGAGTCCGGTGCAGCCGGGAGGGGCGGGGCGGAGCGCGCCTGCTAGATCCCCGCGCGTGAGGAAGAGGCGGAGCGGTCCGGCCCACCTGAGGCGGTGGGAGTTGGTAGAGGTGAGGCAGTGCTGGAAGAGCTGCAAAGTTAGGGCAAGGGAGGGAGGCAGGAGATGCTGGTTTGCGCAGTCTTTCCTAAGCCTTCCCGCTCGTGGGTAGACGCTCCATATATTCCGGTGGGATCGGATGCAGCGTCTTCCGTTGGGGTCCGCCGAGCTCAGGTAACGGTGGGGAGGGGAGGGCGTTCTGGGGAACGTCCATGTAAAGATTGTGCTTTCGGAAGGATAGTTGTTCCTCATGTTTATTCGCAGAGCATGTTCCTGGCGCCTCCAGTGGTAGACACTGTAACTTGGAGGCTCAGAGAGGGCAAGTGTGTGAGGCAGCCCGCACAGGGAGGGGAAGCCTGGTGAGGATCCCGAATCCCGCGGATTTACCCTGGACAGGCAGGGCCCTGGGGCCGGGCAGTGGAGGAATCAGATGGGGGGCGCTAGGCCTTGGCCTTTGCCAGGGCAGCTTCACTGAACTTGAGCGTTTTCATCGGTGAGATGAGGAAAGCGATGCCTGCCTCTCCGGCTAGTGTGAAGGCAAGACTGCAAAAAAACCCCGAAAACAAAAAACGGCTTTGAGGATGGATGGGGGAAAAAAAATCTGTATTTTTACAGTATTATCACGTAATCTTATATATGGAAAAATACCCTCCTTTTATTTTTTTCACTGTTTCTTAAACTAGGTCTTGCTCTGTTGCCCCTGATAGAGTGCAGTGACGTCCTCATAGCTCACAGCAACCTCAAACTCCTGGGCTCAAGAGATCCTCCTGCCTCCGCCTCCTGAGTAGCTGGGACTATACCACACCTGGCTAATTTTTCTGTTTTTTGTAGAGATGGGGTCTCGCTCTTGCTTAGGCTGGTCTCAAACTCCTGGCCTCAAGCAATCCTCCCGCCTTGGCCTCCCAAAGTGGCATGAACCACCACGCTCGTCTCCTCCTTTTATTTTATTAAATAAAAAGTATTATGTACCAGATACTGTTCTACGCAGTAGTGATATAGGCGTGAACAAATCAGCCAATAATGCCTGCTGACAGTCTAGTAGGAGGCTGTTGTTCCAGAGGTCTGGCCCAAGAATTCAGGCAGTAAACATAGGCATGAAACACAGACCTCTTAGACATCTGATCCGTGTCACTGTCTGTGCCTATGTGCTTACTGCTGAATTAGTCTAAAACACACATCTGATCATGTCACTTAGCTGCCAAAAACCCTTCAGTGCCTATGAGATAAAGGCCTTCTTCAGGAGCTGGCCCTAGCCTGCCTCTCCAGTTGCACCTCCCAAATTTTCAGGAACGCCTGGCTGCTTACCTCTCCCTGTATATACCTCTGCTGTATTTTCTTATTTAGAGCGCTGAACTCAGTATTAGACACAAGATGGCACCAGAACTGTACTTAAGGCTTGCTTTTAATACTTAATCTTTTTTCAAGAATATGAAAACAATATTTATAATTTAAGGGCAACATCTGAATTTTCCAAAAGATAATCCGTAAGTTCTCCTTAATAACATAAACATTTTTTACCAACTGAATATTCTCACATAACTTACAAATTAAAAAAATAAATGACTCTAAATAATGAAAATAATCACACCTAAAAAGCAGAACTCAGTACAACTAGGTCCTGTCTCGACATACTCCTTGAACTGAATTAAAGGACTCAGTCACAGCTTCTGTTGTGTTCCCTGAAATTAGTGCTTAGCTGTTGGGTTTAAACACAAAATGGTACCTCCATGATTTTCACCTTTTAACCAAAAGTATTTCTATATGTGACCTGAAAGGCAATAAACAAAATGAAAATTTAAAAATTAATAATAAAAAATAAAATAAAATTGCTGAGAGTAAATTTCAAATGTTTTCATCACAAAAAATAAGTATTTGAGATGTGATGGATATGTTAATTAGCTTTGTTTAATTATTTCACATTATATTCATAAATCATAACATCGCTTTGTACCTCACAAATATATACAACTATAATTTGTTAATTTACGATTAAAGATAAATAAAAATAATAAAATAAACTATTCAAAAATATGTTGGTGAGGATTTGGAGGTTATATACTATCTGCTGAATACCACAATGAAGATATTTTGTACTTGTTTATAGGTAACTATAAATGGTATATACATGTTTACCTTAATTTATAGTAATGTTTTGCTTTATAATGCAACACTAGAATTTATAAGAATTAGGTGAAATAAAATAGAAATTTTATCAGTGTCTTCTCATGCCATTTTATCATTATAAAATGTCCCAGCTTATTCCAAGTAATGGTTTTTTCCCTGATTCTTGCTCTTTAATTGGGGTGTTTACACCATTGCATTGACATTGTTGATATCAGTGGGTGTCAGTCTTACAATTTGCTATTTATCTTTTACATGTCCCATCTGGATTTTTTTCTGTGTGTATTTTTTGCTTCTTTTCTTTTCTTGCCTTCTTTTCGATTATTTGAGTATATTTTAGAATTAATTTTTATCTCCATAATTTATTGGTAATAAGCCAAAATCTTTGCTTTATATTTTTAGTGATTGCATTAGGATTTATAAGATACATCTTTAACTCATTATAGTTTACCTTCAAATAATACAATGCCCATTTTGTGTGAAGTGTATGAATCTTACAGAGCTATACTTACAGTTTTCCCATTTTACCTTTTGTGCTATTTTCGTTGTATTTTTAAATTTTACGTATGCTTTAAACACAAAGTAATTGTTATTTTTGTTTTAACAGTCAATTGTATTTTATAATTTAGTTAATTTAATGCTATTTCGGTATACTATATATTTTCTATTTTTATAATTTACCATTTCTGGCTCTCTTCCATCTTTCTGTAGACTCCAATTTCCATCTGTATCATTTTCCTTCTTCCTTGAGAATTTCCTTTAATGAAGGTCTGCTACTTTTGGATTTCCTTAGCTTCCTTTGTCTGAAAAATGACTTTATTTCACCTCATTACATCTTGTTATTGAGATATAATTCAAATTTTAAATTCACATTTAAAAAGGCATAATTTAGTGACTTTTAGTATATTTACTATTTTACACAACCATTCCCACTATCTAATTCCAGAACATTTCCCTTTACCCCAAACGAAACTTAATACTTACAATCTGTCAATCTTCACTACCTCACCTCACCCCTCCACAATACCCTGGCAATGAATAATCTACTGTCTGTCTTTATGAGTTTCCTAATTCAGGACATTTCATACAAATGAATTTATACATTACGTGGCCTTCTTCATCTGGCTTCTTTCCCTTAGCATAATGTTTTCAAGGATCATCTGTGTGGTAGCATAATCAGTACTTCATTCCTTTTTATGGCTGTATAATGATATTTCATTGTATGGATATACTATTAATACTACATTTTATTTATCACTTCACCAGTAGGAAGACATTTGGACTGTTTCTACTCTGTGACTATTATAAATAATGTTGCTAAGGACATTTGTGTACAAATTTTTTGTTAGGACAATTGTTTAAAATTCTCTTGAATGGGCCGGGCGCGGTGGCTCACGCCTGTAATCCTAGCACTCTGGGAGGCCAAGGCGGGCAGATCCTTTGAGCTCAGGAGTTCAATACCAGCCTGAGCAAGAGCGAGACCCTGTCTCTACTAAAAAAATAGAAAGAAATTAGCTGGACAACTAAAATATATAGAGAAAATTAGCCGGACATGGTGGCACATGCCTGTAGTCCCAGCTACTCGGGAGGCTGAGGCAGAAGGATTGCTTGAGCCCAGGAGTTTGAGGTTGCTGTGAGCTAGGCTGATGCCATGGCACTCACTCTAGTCCGGGCAATGGAGTGAGAGTCTGTCTCAAAAAAAAAAAAAAAATTCTCTTGAATGTATACCCAGGAATGGAATTGCTGGGTCATTTGGTAATTCTTTAAGTTTTGGAGGAATCCCCAACTGTTTATCACAGTTGTTGCATCATTTTCCATTCCCTCCAGCAATGAATGTGATTTCCAATTTCTCTACATCCCTTTCAACCCTTGTTATTTTCCATTATCTTGATTATAGCCATCCTAGTGATTTTGAAGTGATGTCTCATTGTGGCTTTGCTTTGTACTTCTCTAATAGTTAATGTTTTTTTTTTCATCTTTTCATATGCATATTGGCAATGTGTATATATCCTTTAGGGTAATGTATTTTAAATAGTTTACCCATTTTAAAATTTGTCTTACTATTGTAGTTGGCCATAGATCTGTAGATTTTATTTTTGGACTCTCAATTCTATTCCATTGGTCTATATATCTACTATTATGCCAGTACCACACTGTTTTGATTATTGCAGCTTTGTAGTAAGCTTTGAAATCAGGAAGCATGAATCTGCTTTTTACACTATGCAAGCACATGTTCATGTTCAAGAAAGACTCAAAGGAGTCCAGTATAAATTTCTCAAACTCTTTTTTCTGTGTAGTTACAGCTTTGGCCATTGGGAATTCTTTTAGTTGGTGCCTTTGTTCCTTAAACATAGGCTGTTAACTATGATATTTTTGTAGCACTTTGTTACTTTCTGGACTCACATGTTCCAGGCTCATCTTCCTGCCCCAGTGCTAGAATAAGTCATTTTTCCAAGGACACTTTTATTAGTGGATGGTGTTAGAAACCAAAATCTGGGTTCTGTGTGTTGTTGTTGCTCTTGGTGTGTTTTTGCTTATAGGCACTAAGCAGACTGAACAAGGAAATCTATGTGTTGATACTTACCTATATATATAAACCTTTTTATAATTATTTCTATACGTGTCCATCTATATCTATTTATTAAGTTAAATCTGAGTTTATACTGATGTGTCTGATTCTAGTGAAGTACTGTATCATATTTCTTTTAAATTTCATGTCCCAACTGTTCCTTGCTTATAAATAGGAATATATTTGATTATTGTAAACACAATTAGGAACCTTGTTTACTTTATACATTATTTTTACTATTTTTGAAATATATGCCTTTATATTTTCTACGTACATGATTATGTTGTCTATGAATAAGGAAAGTATCAGTTTTCCAATATTTATTTCTTTTATTTCTTTTTAATTCCTCTTTGTGCTGGACTAGACCACCAGTACATTATTGAATAAAAGTGGTGAAAGCTGAAACTCTTGCTATTTTTCTTTAAATCTAAGAAAGTAAGCTTTCACTATTTCACCACTGAATATGCTTTTAGCTAATGGTTTAATTATTGGGATGAGGTAGTTCCCATCTAAGTCTGGTCTGTTGGGAGTCATTTTTTAAAATCATAAATTGATGTTGAGTTGTTTTAACTGCATAAGCATCTCTTGATAAGATCATATGGTTTTTCTTGTGTATTATGTTTTTGGTGAATTATGAATTTTCCAGTGTTAACCCAACTTGCATTTCTGAAGTAAATACCATTTATGATTTATCCTTTTTATGTAATTCTGGATTCTGTTTTTAATATTTTGTTAATGATTTTTGCTTCTAAGTCAATGGGCATAGAGACTTCTGATTAACTTGTAACATCATTGTCAGGTTTTGTGTCAAGATTTTACAGGCCTCATGAGAAGAATTGGCAAGTGTCCCTTCCTTTTCTGTTTTCTGAAGGAGTTTGTGTAGCTTGTAGTATCTTAGAAGCATTTTGTTCGTTTCATCTAAACTGTCAAATTTATTTATAAAATAGTTCCTATTACCTTTTCAATGTCTATACTATTTCTCTCTTATTCCTCATATTGGTCATTTGTGCTTTCTCTTTATTTTTTGACCCATTTTTCTAGAAGATTATCAATGTCATTAATCTGTTCCAAGAGCCATCTTAATGCCTTACAAGTTTCTTTTATTGTCTTTTTTCCTTTTCTATTTTATTGGTTTCCAATTTTAATCTTCTACTTTATTTCTTCTACATATTTTTATTCAATAGTCTTTTATCTTTCTTTCTTCTTCATGTGGAAGTACAGATTACTTATTTTATCCTTTTCTCTTTTCTGCCGTATAAGCACTTAAAAGTATTTTAATTTCCACAGGTTCACTGAGTAGCTACATTGCACATTTTCACATTTCCTTCAGTTTGGAATGTTTTCTAATTGCTTTTGCGATTTTTTTTTCTTCGAAAAGCAGTTATTTTGAAGTGTGTCCCTTAAACGTGTTTCTAACTCACCATTATCTGATTTTAACAGTACTCTTAGGGATTCAAAGTTGTTCTGAACTCCATCAAATGAGATCACCTGACTGTAGACTGAAAAATACCTTCAGCACCAATCCTTAGCACCTGAAACAATCACACAAAGTGGTAACATGTTTTTTACATGAAGATCAAGATTAAGCTGTTTTAAAAACAATCTAAATAGTCTCAAAATATTTTTTCTGAACTTTGGTGTAAACTTGAGTATATGGAGTATTTCTAAAGAGTAAGACTGTTCTAAGATTCTCTTTGGATTTTAACAATCATTTACTTTTTACCTTAAAATAAATCACTATACAAAAATTAACAGTTTAGGAATTTTTTTCTACACAAAAACTTCGTTACAGCAACATAATGTACACATCATAACCGGCTAGCTTGAAAAGAGTAAGATAAAAATGGACAAGATCAAGGGAAAACTAAAGCTTCCTATTTAAGCTCTTCTAACTACAGCTTCTAGGACAACTACAACTTTGAATCCCTAACAGTACCGCTAATATCAGATGAGACATTTTAATTCTATAGTGATAGGTTGACCTTTTGAGCTGTGAATTTTCCTTGATGTAATTTGCCCTTCTGCAAGAACTTGTGCACAAGAATTGGCTATAACCCCCTGGAGCCATAGAACACCTGGCATCCCTTTGAACCTTTCCATTTATGAAAATACTTGCAAGTAGAGATGCCACAAACTAACTGGGGTGCCTGAAGGGGGTCATTCTCCATATCTTTCCTCATTTTTAAAAGATTTTTTCATTTTTCTTTAAAAGGTGCGACCCAACCGTAGTCTGTGGTTAGGTGACATGGATCAGAGTGTGCTGATTGTGGGTGGGGCTAATAAATGTTTCACCACTGAGTTGGTCCCACCCTCTTACATGTCTCAATTTCTCTCTTTGGGAGTCTAATACCAAAGAGAGGGCTCAAAATGTGGAGTGATGAGCTCTTATATCTGTTTCTAAGAGGAGCCTTCTTTTAATTAATTTGTTGGGGGTTCCCTATAGGGTCACTCACCCCCAGGCAACTCCCACTGAGCACCCTGGTCACCCAGGCCTGCCTTTTGGCTTGGAGGTGATTAAGATGCCCCTTGTAATCAGAGCTGGGAAACTCAGTCTATCACTGATCTACAAACACGACAGCTAAGTTTCCTCTTTCACAAATACATAGAAAAGCCAATTCAAATAATATTAGGAGGAAAAGACAATGGGGAAGACCCTTTAGAATGGACCTCCAAATTTTAAATTAGGACCCCAAACAACAATTCTTAGGAAAAGAACCAGATAAGACTAAACCAACGAAAAACTAGAGGTCCGGAGCTCAGGAGGACTTACCAGTTCCACCAAAGGAGAAGCTCAGAGCTGGAGGGCCCAAAAGGACCACACTGGTACCTGCACCGAGTTCAGGCTACTTCTTTGGCCGTTCTTAGTCTTCTCTGAGCCCCATGTCTGGACACTATCTTGTCAATGGAAAAGAAGCCAAACTCTGTAAAATAATTTTGAAGAGATTTATTTGTGCCATATTTGAGGAACATGACCCAGAGCCATGCCCAAGAAATTTTGAGCAAGTGGACTTGCTGTGGTTGGGTTACAGTGTGGTTTCATACAATTCAGGGAGACAGGGGTTACAGGTAAAGTCACACATCAATACATGGAAGACATACGTTGGTTTGGCCCCAAAAGGTGAACCATCTCGAACTGGTGGAGCTTCCAGGATATAGGTGGGTTTAAAGATACTTTGACTTGTAATTGGTTAAAGACATGAAGCTTTGTCTAAAGACATGGAATGTTTTAAGATAAGGAAGGCTTTTAATCAGAAACAAGCCACTGGACATACATTTTTTTGTGTAAATTGTGGACTTACAGGTGTGTCTTGCATACCCTTAGGCCTGTTAATGGGTTACAAAGGATGTCTCCAAGAAGGGAGGGGAGCATGATGAGGCATGTGTGACCTCCCTCCTTGTGACAGGCAATTTTGTTTTAAGGTACCCCCTTGGCCAAGAGGGGGTCTATTCGGTCAGTTGGGGGAGGGAGCCTTAAGATTTTATTTAGTTCACAGCAGTTTTGCAGTGATCATTGAATTTTTGGCCTCAAAAGATACGGGATCTGTGTGCCTCTGGGACCAAATGCACTTTCCTGGATACAACTGTCTCCAATGTCAGGACAGTGATTATTAAGTGAAGCAAGAAAAAGTGCAAATTAAACCCTTGCTTCCTAACAACGCCAATGTGAAAAAGAAAACAGAAGCCACCTAGAAAGTGAGATGTGTCCAAAAGAAAGCCATGGCGGTGGGGTGGGAAAAAAAACATTATAAAGTTGTCTCGTACTCATTTCATCTGAATTTTATCACCATTTGAATCAATTTCCAAGGCTTCATTATACCCTTTGACTGTATTCAACCTATTAAACAAGTCACCTCATTGTTGCCCCATTTGAAGGAAGAGTGGAGTCTCTTTTGATGTTGATAAGAGAAAGAAAAAGGAGTCACCTCAGGAGAAAAAAATGTTCTGAGTAAACACCTGGAGCCTAATGGTAAGAAGTGGTGATACTTTGTCACTTGCCTTAACCCTTTCAAAGATTCATCAAACCAGAACATAGAAATTCATGTAATTAATGAATACAACTTTTCTCTTTAAAAAACCGGAAATTTTTCTTTACAAAAAAGAATAGAAATCACTGATATCTTATTATTTGCCCATTTAGGTCTCCCTCTTGGCCATTGTTCTCCAGTGGCTTCTGCTTTCTGCAACATGAGAAAGGAAGTCATTATAGTTTCCTACCTGACATTTTTTGTAAGTATTGCACTACAGGACACGTTTCAAGTAAGAACATCCTGGTTTGCAGATGAGGTATCTAGATTATTTTAACAACCTCTGTTCCTCTGAGGCTCATCTCCTTCTGCATTTTTGAGTAGATTATTCTTCTCCATTATTTTTTCAATGCATGATGTAAAGAGCTGTCTCTGCAACCCCTTGCCCTAAAAGACTCCCCCAGAGAGATCTCATCTGAAATGCATGAAAATGCTTTTTAAAAAGCTATTTTGCTTTTATTTCTGTCATAATAAAAAAATTATCACCACATTCCATAATTATATAAATTGGTATTTTAGGTAATTAATGTTTTCAAATGCTGAAGATTTTCTTTCCATTTCACAACTTAAGGTACAAAAATTAATATTCATATATTGCTTTTCACTTTGCAAAGCACTTGTACCCTATATTGGCAGCCAAAAGCAAGTCTAAACATAGAAAGGAATACATAAGCATTCTGTTAATAATTCAAAACACAAAAATTTACACAGTTTTACTTGGTCAGTTTCCTGTTTCTTGCCAAAAACAATCACCTGTCAATCAGTTGACCTAAAGCAGAGGAAAAAAAAGGAAGCTGGCAGAAGTCATCAGTGATCCTTCAAGAGTTGGAAAATATGAGTGTTTCAAATTTTATAATTAATTTAAAACATACATTATTAACTATAATTCCACACTCAACACAAACCTGACATGAATATATTTCCAATATCCTTGAGAATTTATTTCACTGCTTTACTTCACGGATTTTTCTGGTAGCACAGTTCATTTTCCCTTTCAATAAAAATTTAACATTATCTATCAAGTATTATCATTAGCTTTCTCATTTTGTCACCCTTGCCCCAATCCCTCAACACACACACACACCAAACACTTGAACACCCCCGCCAGATATGCCCTCTAGGAAAACGTGTTTATGCTTTTCAGGGTAAAGAGAACTTAGTCCATATTGTTCTGTTAGGAGAATCTTCCCAAGGCTATAGCAACACAAAGTAATCTGAGCCAGGATAACTTGCTTTGCCTTTTACTTTTGTTACCTGAATTAGCAGCCAGGGTGTACGTGGTACAGGGACACTAAAATGACATGTTTTAAGTGTCTACATGCCAAATGAAACTTTCCCCTTTCTCTCTTCCATCTGCTTAGTAAAAAATACATGGATATAGATGATAGTTGATAGACAGACAGACAGGTAGATAATAGGTACAATAAGCCACAAGATTTCTCACCAATGACATCTTCCTAATCTGCCATTACTATGTAACAGGTCCCATGAATTAACCCAAAGTCTATAAGGTTGTATTGTTAGCTCACATTTTTTGAGCATTTAAAAGAGCCCAGGCACTGGTCTAAGTCACTCATGTGTTACTTTAATCTTCACAGCAGCCTTATAAAGTAGATATAGTTATTTCTCTTGTTTTGCAGGGGAACAACTAAGTTTTACATAGGTAACATATATAACTCGCTCAGGTCACACACTAGAATGAAGACCACAATGCCTATGTCAGAGGATTAAAGAAGCTAATATACATATGTAAAGTGCCTGACAAAAGCTATGGCATTTAGTAGGTAGTCCAATGTGATTTCTTCCCTCTCTCCTTATTTTAAAATGCTACCCTTAAAAAGCATTCGTATGATTTCTGTAAATTTGTGCATTTTCCAAGCATTATCTTACTTAGGTAGGGCAGCTATTACTTCCCCTGTTTCACAAATGGGACATGAAGCAACCTACTCGCATTCATAGGTAGTACAACTGAGACCCAATCTGATTTCAAGGCAGTAAAGGGTCTGTTCTTCAGGGAGATATTTTCCATACAGAATAAAATTGCCATGGGAAAATTTAAAATACAAAAGATAACTTCCTAGGGTGAAAATCAAGTTAGTTAGAAGTAAAATATTGCCAATTTTCCTATAAACACATGAATAAGAGCAGAGGTTGGGAACCACGAGAATATTTCAATTCCGACTTCACAGACAAATTTAGATGGCTACTAATTTTTTGCTGTTATAACTCTTCTCACTATATTGGATATGTACTGTGATGAATGTGATGAATGATGGATACAGCCAGAACTCTCCTACTCCAAATCAATCATGCATCTGTAGAAAAATGAGCTAGAAAAATATTTGGATGTCATGGTTCCTGTTTTGTTTTCATGCATTTTCATGGTTTTAAAGACTTAGACCTGCTGAAACTAAGAATCTGTAGAGCCTGATATCCAAAGTGTAGAAAGTCACATTTTATTGGTTTCAGTTGCTCTTTTAAAAAATATGTACAGCATAAATCAGTGTGTGCTGGCATCGAAATCAACTGGCCTAATCAATCAGACTAAGGCTTGAGGAAATTCTCATTTTGCCTTCTTGATAATCCCATTCTGTAGGTTTCCTGATTTTAAGTACAACACTATTAGTCTTGAAAAAATGTTACAATTTGCTCTCACATAAATTTGTCAACAGGAAACATAAGTAAATCGCATTATCCATTGTAGTTGTTTCTTATTTTACCCAAGGAAACCCTGCTGTCAACTTCTATGTCATTATTTTGCACTCGCTTATCTTCACATATACAAACACTAAATTGAAAGCAGAGGCAAGACCAGGCACGGTGCCTCATGCCTATAATCCTAGCCCTCTGGGAGGTGAGGTGGGCAGATCGTTTGAGCTCAGGAGTTTCAGACCAGTCTGAAAAAGAACAAGACCCCATCTATAGAAATTAGAAAGAAATTAGCTGGACAACTAAAAATATATATAGAAAAAAAATTAGCCAGGCATGTTGGTGCATACCTGTAGTCCCAGCTACTCAGGAGGATCGCTTGAGCCCAGGAGTTTGAGGTTGCTGTGAGCTAGGCGCCTTCTAGCCTGGAAAACAGAATGAAACTCTGTCTCATAAAAAAATAAAATAAAATAAAACCAAAGGCAAAACAACAGAAAAAGTTATCATTTTCAAAATTTAAGATTCTCCTCCTCCAAATCTTCCATTTGCCTCTTTTGTGATCAGAAAAATCTATAGCAATGGTACAAGGTTTCACATGGACTCCCTTCTGAACAAACTTGTTATTACCCTCAACAAAAGGGAATGCTCACAGTACTTCTCACTAAATCAAATACAATATGCCATTCGAAATTGTTCAGTGTATTAAAGCAATATAAAATAAAGCAATAGACTAAAATATAGTCAGTTCTCCACTCACCTTTTTCTCCTATTTGGCACAACAAGGATTCATAACTAGAAACTTCAGAATCTAGGACAGTGCAATTCGGTTTCCACCTTGTGTCTTCTGCTCTGGAAACTGCAGAAAATGAACTGAGAAGACAAGACAGTTTTGAACGACCCTTCAACATCCATCTATTCTCAAGAATGAACTGAAAGGCAATAGAGTACCGATCTATAATATTCTATCTCCTTAACAAAATGATCTATTGAGACCTTTAGGTAAAAATGAGCCAGGAATGTAGGTCAGCCAACCTAATGAGAAGCTTTCAAGTCTAGAAGAGCTCAGGAGGATGAAAACTTCCAGAGAATTGGAACTATGGTCCCTAGGAACTAAGTTACTTAAGAAAATAATTCAAATGTATTTGAATCTCCTGTATTTGGATCGTAATGTGTGATGACATAAAAAAATAAAAGGCATTGCCAGAGGGGTGGGAGCCAGGATGGATTTTAGGGACAGCAACACTGGGTCACCACTCACTGGGCTGTTAAGCATAAAGAAAATCCACACTGGGGAAGCAAGGGGACCTGGTGTGGGCAGAGGGGCCCTCCAGGGCTCCAGGCCCTGCTTTAGCTCACTCTACTGTGGCTTGGATGCCTCTGAAGACTGCGGACTGCTTCTTGCCGGCTCCCGCCCAGAGCTGTGAGTCCACGCCTGGCCGACCTCCCACTCCGTGTTGTCAGGATCCGGGGAGTTCAGGGTCTTCTTGCTCTCCACTCTAAAGGCAAGGACACATTTGAAGGGGACTATCAGGTATTTTGAAATGTGCAGGACATTCTCATTGATGCTTGCCACCCTGCTGTGCAACAGATGTGAGGGCTTCCTCCTCCTGTCTGTCTGAAACTCTGTGCCCTATGACCAACTACCCATGCCCACCCTCTGCCATCCCCCAGCCTCTCATCACCATCAGGCTACTCTACTTCTATGAGGTCAGCTTTGCAAATTCAACAGGTAAGTGACATCATGCTGCATTTGCATTTCTGAGGGGATGGATATGTGAATTAGCTTTATGTCACCATTCCACATAGTGCACATGTATGTAAACTTCACATTGTACCCCATACATGTATGCAACTATGACTTGTCTTTCAAAACTAATATCAGTAAAACCATAACAAATAAAATAGATGCAGGAAGCATGGTGGACTGCCCCACATACTTGCTCTTGCTGCTTCAGCTGTCCACATTCCCTGGTACCACCTTGTTTAGCCTTCTGTGGCAGATGTTTTGGGCTGGCAGGATATAGCAGATTCTTAACATAAACTTGGCAAATTTCCTAGCGAGTCCCCTCCAGCCCTGGCCCTCTTCAGAGGGAGAGCTCGAGGTTTTCCCATCTGGCTGCCCAGTCTGGAGACAGGTGGCTTCCCTGGATGTTTCCTGGGGAGAGGTGTGTCCTCCTTGCTCTTCCCCATGGCAGCTGGTGCTGTGGGTGGAGGTGAGGCCCTGGGGCCATGCTGTGGGAATGGCCTTGGATCAGGACTTGTCTGCAGGCTGGGTAGAGGACTGGCAGTCACTATGGCTTTCCTGGTCTCCTCTGGCATCTCCTGCCCATGGATCCAAATGCCCCTCATAATTTGAGGAAAGGTAGGCCACTCTCTGGGGCCAAGGGTCAGAAACTGTTTCAGAAATGCTTTCAATTCCTCCTAGAAGAAAGCAGATGTCTCCACCTTCCATGTGTGATGTTGCTTTTCAAGTCCCCTGAGTTCTCTCCATCAAATGGAGGAGTCTTGGCTGTCATGGCGTAGAGGACAACCCCCAAGCTCCACACGTCCACCGCTAGTCCCGTATAGTCCTCATTCAGGAACTTCTGGGACACAAAAACAGGCAGTTCCACAAAAGCTTTCCAGCTTGATCCCTTTACTAAATGTCATGGCAAAACCAAAGTGAGCAAGCTTGATACTGTCATTGTCTTCAACTAGGATGTGGGGCTTCTGGTCCCTGTGGATAATCTGGTTTTCATGGCACTACTACATGGCAGCCAGGATCTGTCGGAATTTGGCCCGAGCCTCCTTCTTCCCGTGGCTGTGTATAAGTATAGGCTGGAAAAAGTTGGACCACTGGCACATTCTGTTATTAAATACAGTGTGTTCAGTCTCAGTGACATCCAACAGCTTAAGGATGTTTGGATGGTTCAGGTTCCTCATGGTTTTGACCTCCATATCGACACTTTCCAGGACATGAAGCCTCTGAATGGACATGATATTGATGGCTACCTGGGTCCTAGTAGGAAGATGCTGAGCCAGCATCACCCTGGTGAAGCTGCACCAGCCAATTTTCTTCAGGAGCTTATAATTGTTAAGCACCTCAGTGGACAAATTGGAGGCCAAGCCCTGCTGCTTGGTCACCTCTATCTATGCTAAACCTATGGTAGTTATACTAAGTAACTAATGAACAATAGCAACTACACTACTTAGGCTAGGAATACTAACAATGCTAGCTATATGATTCAGGCTAACAATACCACTGATACTATGCTCACAATACTAAGTATACTGTGCTAACACTACTGACAGACAATACTAACTGTGCTAACTACACAACAATGCTAAGTATAAAGTCTCGCTATTGTTAAAATCTACAAGTCACCAGCAACTTCTTGGGCAATACGGACTGGTTATGGAATTACTAAAACAATGGCTCTTTCTGAAGTCAGAGCAAGAAATGGGCTAATCAGGGTTGGGGATAACCCAGAGTGGTTTTTTCCTTTTTTGGTCATAAGAACATTTTCCTCTTTATAGAAGTGTTTTTTGTTCACATGGTTGTAGAGATTGATACTAAAGTCTACGGCCATTCCACACTGAATGAGCCCAATCTCATCTGATCTCAGAAGCTGAGCAGGGTTAGGTCTGCTTAGTACTTGGATGGGAGATTGATATTTAGTTTATTAGAAATTTGAACGTATACAATGCTTCAGGGATCTTTCAATTTATAGTAGGAGCTCACGTGCAGATAGAGAAAGATTTCTCACGTAGAAGTTAAGATATAACTGTAAAAAAAGTTTATTTTACCCTTTGGAGGGACAGAGAGAATGAGAGAGAGAGAGAAGGTAGGGGGAGAGAGCAGGGAGATGAAGTGGCATCCCAAAGACAGAAGGGAGTTGCCAGCAGCAAGGCCAAATGGTTTTCTGTTTTATGGGGACAAGAGGAAAAATATTAATTGTTGTGGAGTAATTAGCAGCCAGTGGAAAGACATCAAGTTGTCTGTCTTTCTTGTTTCTTCTGTTCATGGAGACTTGGTTATCTCTGAAATGCATTTGGGCTTATCATAGGGCATGTGATTTTTGCCCCTGAGATTTGTTTTGGGCAGGAAGTGAAGGGCTGGAGTTTACCCCCCCTGCCTTCTGGTCTGGGAGCTTCTCAGGAACATCTTTAGGCTATAGAAACAAATTCTAAAGGCTATGAGCTGGTGAATGTGAAGAGAAAGATGTGCATTTCCTTTCTTTTGGCTCTTTTTTGATGTTTGTGAAAACAGAGTCCCAGCAGGTTGCCTGCCAGCAGAGAGAGGTCTTATTTCAGCAAGGCCTTTTTTATGGTTTGAAAATCTGTAGTAACTTTAGGCTTTTAAAGACCTCATAATGTCTATAATTGAAATATTCTATTTCTTTATTTTAAATTGATTGGTGTTGGAGTGATGCTAAAACATAGCTGACATCACGATACTATCAAAATGTGATCTGTGGCGTGTGATACACAATAAGCTCCATTCTTAACGTCTACAGAGCTGCCAGGACAATAACTGTCATAGTTTCCCCACACGATCATCATCAGATTTGTCATCAAAAACCTCAGAGGCCAGGGAAGAGGCAAGATGGCAGATGAGAAACACCTGCAGCCAAAGTGTCTCTGCAAGAAGTAAAGATTTAAGATGAATGTGAAAAAAACAAACAGGCAGACAATCATAGATTTGATGAGGGTCAGAACCCACAGGAGACTGAACCTACAGGAGACTCCACAGGAAGATGTGGAGCAGAACTGGAAGGAGAAATTCATTGGCAGGGTCTAAACCCCGAGATGCTTGGAGACCAACGGCAAGGGTAGGTGGAGTGGTTAAATTTCCCTTCCCTTGCATCTCGGACTGCTGGTGGGGCCCTGACCTGCTAGAGACACCTGCTGACACCAGTGCAAAGACGACTGCCGCCAGTGAGCGGTGAACCTCTTCAGGACACAGTAACAGGCTCCCAGCTCCCTCGGGGCATGTCCCACCCCACACACCTGAGCTGATCGGCAGGCGGCATATTGCTTCATTCTCCCCTTTTCCTCTCCTACGTGTGGCTGCCACAGAGAGACAATTTAGCCACCACCTGGAGGCATCCACAGGGAATGTAACCTTTCCATTTCGGGCTCTGCAACAGACTGAGCGGTACTTGGACTGTGAGCTCCCTAGTCACCGGCTCACCCTGGTACTGCTTGTCTGGTGACTCCAGTAGAATGGGGCAAACCCCAAGACAGACATTGATGCATCTTGGGCACCCCATGGGTGGCTTCAGACCACCATTCTTCATTTTGGCAGGGTCAGTGATTATCTCCAGGGCCCAGGGTACAGACCTGCAGGCCAGATCCTGTGCATCCAGGTCTAGATTGAATTGCCCAGGGGCACAGAAGGGATGTTTGTGAACAAGCCTACTGAGGTACATGTGCCTTCATGGGCAGATTGGAGTGCGTCCTAGCTGCAGCGTACTCAAGAGGCAATGCTCCTGCCACAAAAGGGCCATGGTCCCAGCTCAGGCCATGATCTTTGGAAGGGAACCTCCCGCTCACATCATAGTCAGGGGAGCTCCACTGGCTTGAGGTCCTGCCTGCTGGCAGAGGCCCAGCAGAAACGGAGGAATAGGGGAGGCTGAAAAGGAGCAAGGCCTGCTCCAGACTGCGGATCTCAGACAGTCCCACCTTGACATGCAGAGTTTTTGGCTTAGTGGGGCCATTTCACCTCCTCCCCTGGCAGCTTTGCCCAGAAGCAGAGAACAGAACTTTGACCCCTGCTAACAGCATTTGTGGAGCTTGAGGGCAGGCTCACCCAACCAAGCCCTGCACAGCCTCACTCCCACAGCTCCCTCTGCTGAGGTGGAGAATAAGGACACACCTGAAAATCCTAGGACTCCACCCACCAACTGAGGAACTCGAGTGCCTCTCCAGAGGAAGGGGAGATGGTTATGGGACCCAAAAGCATTGCAGCTTGCTCCTGACAGGAAGCGCCACCTACTGACAGGGAGGTCAATTTGCATGCCCTTTTACTGCATTTCCTGACTCATCACACAGGGTGTGGTTGAATCTGACCCACAAACACCACCTACTGGCTGAGAGACTAAACTGGGCATGTCATTATCTAAACAAAAATCCAAAGGTAAGAAGCAACAGCCACTCCAGATGCGAAGGAATCAGCAAAAGAACCCTGGAAGTATGAAGAATCAAACTGAAAGGACACCCCAAAAGGGGAACACCAGCTCTCTAGCAATGGATATCAATAAAATTCAGAACACTAAAGTGACAGAAGAAGAATTCCAAACATGGATTGTAATAAAACTCAGTGATATGCAAGAGAAAATGGATACCCAACACAGAGAAACCACACACACACACACACACACACACACACACACACAAACACACACAAAATCCAGGACTTGGAGGAAAAATTCACTAAAGAAATTGAAATACTAAAGAAAAATCAAACAGAACTTCTGGAAATACAAAATTTGTTCAAGGAATTACAAGACACAGTGGGAAGCCTCAAAAATAGGGTAGATCAACAAAAGAAAGAATTTCAGGGATTGAAGATAACACCTTTCAGTGAAACAAGTCAGTCGCAGAGATAGAGCAGAAAAATAAGAGAAAAGAGCAAAACTTATGAGAAATGTGGGATTATGTGAAGAGGCCTAACATGAGAATTATAGGCATCACTGAGGTCGAAGCAGAAAATAAGCAAGGGTTGGATAAACTATTTGAGGATATAATGGAAGAAATTTTCTTTTCCTTGATAGAAATCTAGATATCCATGTACAAGAAGCTCAAAGGACTCCTTAGAGATTCATTGTGTACAGGAAGACACCATGACACACAGTCATCATAGACTGGCCAAAATAACCATGAAAGAGGCCCTCCTAGGAGCTGTAAGGCAAAAGCAACAGGTTATCTACAAAGGAAAACCCATCAGACTAACTGCAGACTTCTCAACTGAGACCCTACAAGCCAGAAGAGACTGGGGCTCCATTCTCACTCTTCTCAAACACAATAATGCCCAGCGTAGACTCTTGTATTCTGCAAAACAAAGTTTCTTATATGAGGAGAAATAAAGACCTTCTCAGACAAGCAAAGTTTGAGGGAATTCATCAAGATAAGACCTGCCCTCCAGGAAGTACTCAAAACAGTGTTACATACAGATCAGCACAATAACTACCAGTGTAAAATTGTCCAAATCTAGAGGTCAAAGGCCAGATACCACAATTGCTCAAGAGAGAAAAGAGAGCAACAAAGTTCAACTCAACAGGATAAACAGTATTTGCCCCACTTATCAATTCTTTAAATAAATGTGAATGGCTTAAACTGCCCACTGAAGACACATAGTCTGGCTGAATGGCCAAATATACATAAGCCAAGTATCTGCTATCTTCAGGAAACATGTCTAACCCACAAGGATGCATTCAGACTCAAGCTGAAGAGATGGAAAACAATATTCCACACAAATGGAAGCCAAAAGAAAGGTGGCATAGCAGTTCTCATTTCAGATGACTTAGTCTTCAAATCAACAAAAGTAATGAAACATAAAGATGGGTCGCTATATAATGGTGAAGGGTACAATTCACCAAGAAGACATAACAATTTTAAATATTGATGCACAGAACTCAGGTGCACCAAGATTCATATATCCTACTTGATCTAAACAAAATGATAAACAGCAGCACCATAATAGCCGGGGACTTCAACACCCCTCTGACAAAACAGGACAGGTCCTCCAAACATAAAATAAGCAAAGAAACAATGGACTTAAACAGAACTGTGAACAAATGGGACTGACTGACATTTACAGAACATTCTACCCCCAAAACACTGAATATATGTTTTTCTCATCAGCTCATGGAACATTCTGTAAGATTCACCATATCCTAGGCCAGAAAGCATGTCCCAACACATTTAAATAATAGAATTTATACCATGCATCTTCTCAGACCACAGTGGAGTAAAATTAGAAATGAACTCCAATAGAAACTCTCATCTTTACACAAAAAGTCATGGAAACTAAACAACCTTCTGCTGAATGGTTATTGGGCTAAGGAAGAAATTAAGATGGAAAGCAAAAGAGACTTTGAACTAAATGACAAAGGGGACACAAGTTATCAAAATCTGTGGGACACAGCTAAAGCAGTCCTGAGAGGAAAATTTATATCCACAAATGTCTACATGCAAAAGACAGATCACAAATCAACAATGGAATGAATTGTCTCAAAGAACTGGAAAAGGATGAGCAAACCAAGCCCAAACCCAGCAGAAGAAACAAAATAACAAAGATCAGAGCAGAACTAAATGAAATAAATAACAAAAAACTATACAGAGGATTAATAAAACAAAAAGTTTGTTCATTGAAAAAATAAAATTGACACACCACTTGCTAGATTAATGAGAAGCAGAAAAGAAGGGACTCTATGAAGCTCCATCAGGAATGAAAAGGGAGAAATTACAAATGATACCACAGATACAAAATATCATCTATGAATACTATAAAAACCTCTATGCACATAAATGTGAAAATGTGGAGGATATGGAGAAACTGTTAGAAACACACAGCCTCCCTAGGCTCAATCAGGAAGAAATAGAATTCCTGAACAGACCAATGTCAAGTACTGAAATTAAAGCAGCAATTAAAAAGCTTCCTAAAAAGAAAATCCTGGACCAGATGGTTTTACACTCAAATTTTGACACTGGGTGTGGTGGCTCATGCCTGTAATCCTAGCACACTGGGAGGCCGAAGTGGGAGGATCTCTTGAGGTGAGAACTTCGAGACAATCTTGAGCAAGAACAAGATGCCATCTCTACTGAAAATAGAAAAAAAAAAATTAGGCAATTAAAAGTAAAAACAAACAAAGAAAAATTGGCCAGGCATGGTGGCAAGTGCCTATAGTCCCAGCTACTCAGGAGGCTGAGGCAGGAGGATTGCTTGAGCCCAGGAGTTTGAGGTTGCTGTGAGCTATGTTGATGCCACAGCACTCCTCTAGCCCAGGCAAAAGAATGTGACTCTGTCTCAAAAAAAAAAAAAAAAAGTTGATGAAGATGTGGAGAAATTGGAACTCTTGTGCACTAGTGGAGGGAATGTACAATGGTGTCACTGCTGTTCAAAGTAGTATGGTGGTTCCTCAGAAAATTAAAGAGAATTACCATGTGATCCAGCAATCCCACCTCTGGGTACATACCCAAAGGTATTGAAAACACAATCTCAAAGAGGTATTTGTGCACTCACGGTCACAGCAGTGTTATTCACAAGAGCCAAAATGTGGAAGTAACCCAAGTGTTCACCAGGGATAAATGGATACAGCAAATGTGGTCTATCCATACGGTGGACTGTTACTCAGCCTC
>RJWJ010024155.1:0-25092 GCA_004363605.1 Indri indri
TATCTTCAAAGTTAAATGGAATTAGAGAGTGTTATCCTGTTTTAGATATGTGTTCCTTGTAGCAGATTGAACTAAGATTCCTTTCTATGGGGGCAGGTTGAGTATTCTTCTGGTTAATCCATTTACTTTCTAAAACTGCAATTGAGCCCTCATGCAGTGAAAAGGTTACTGGATCTAAAGTCAAATGACCTTGTCTCAAGCCTTGACTTTCTAAATAGCTAGACAACCTTGAAGAAGTTGCTAAGTATTTCTCTATCTGTAAAATTCAGGTGATTCTGATGATGCCTAAATATAAGGAACAAAAGTGTTGTGAGAGTGAACGTTGATACTATACTGGGACTGTTTTGGTAAAGTATGAAAGGTTACATCAATATTTCATTCAAAGTCTATGTATTGTGCGTTCTGGGTCAAACACTATTCTAGGCTTTGGAAATAAAGCAGGAAATGAATCAAAGGTCATGTCCTAACAGAGATTACAGTCTACTACAGGTAAAGTATATTTGTTTTCTATTGCTGCTGTAACAAATCACCACAAACTTATTTAGTTGCTTAAGACAGTAGAAATTTATTATTTTCCAGTTCTGTGTGGTAGAAGTCCAACATTTGTCTCACCTGGCCAAAATCGACATGTCAGTAAAGCTGCTTTCCTGCTGTAGGTAAGAATCGTTTCCTTTGCTTTTCCTCCTTCTAAGAGGCTGTCTGTATTCCTTGGATCATGGTGCTTTGATCCATCTTCAAAGTTAACAACATTGCATCTGTCTGACCAGTTTTCCGTAGTCAAATCTCCCTGATTCTCCTCTTCTGCCTCCTTCTTCTACTTTTTGTGGTTACATTGGGCCTACCTGGATAATCCATGATAATTTTCCCATTTTAACGTCCTTGAATTAATTACACCTGCAAAGTCTCTTTTGCCATATAAGGGATCATATTCACAGGTTCCAGGGATCGGGGCACGGACTCCTTTAGTGGCCATTGTTTTGCCTTCCATATGAAATACACCTTATTTTGAGTAGAAATGCTCTAAATGACTCCTTGCTCTTCAGTTTATAGTAATATAGCCAAAACCGTATGCCACATCTCATGATTTTACTCTTGTCATTTCATTTTGCACCCTAGGCTTATTTATGCATTTATACCTGACTTATGAGGAGAATTAGGTTTTGACTAAGAAATAATTCCTTCTCAAGTCTGTCCAGGACTTTGCAATTGTTTTTGTCCTTAAACTATTGGGAAGTGGGAGTGAAAAAGAACCTGATAGCCAGAGGAGAAAAATCCGATTCATTTACTATTTCTATGTAAGTCCTGTGTGCATGAGATCTTATTCATTGACCTGGATCCGGACCCGTGTGGCATTCTCGTTGCTGAGATGTGATGCTATGACCCTGAGGAATGAATTTAGTTCAGAATAGGCAAGACCATCAGTGACAGTCACTATCTATTTCTGGCATATTAAATCAAGACTTTCAGAGTGTCAGAATCTGTTATAACTTGGATTGAAATATGACAAGTTGTCAAAAAATTTCCACAACTGATAACATCCCCTTGAGGTTAATAGATAAAATTATATGATGGCGTAATTCGTGTAATACAATTCCTAAATTCTGTGTCATAGAGTCTCAGAGGTGGGAGGGGTTTTATTATATAATAGTACACTGCACAATACACACTGCATTGCTGTGTAATACTTGGTCCCTTATGCTTGAAACATATTTACAAAAATATATGGGGACACTTTTCAAATAAGTTCAATTTGATAAGGGTTTGAAGGTGAGCAACACACTGCTAGGCTGTGTTGAGTACATTAGAGAAATAAAAGATGGCTCCTACTCTCAGAGAACTTAAAAGCTTGTTGCCGTAACATGGTGTAAACACAGAAAATAGCTGAAGAACATTACAAGTCAATAGATTCTAGCCCGTTATAGACCCATGAACTCTGAAAGCTCAGTGGGTTCTGAGTCGTATGGTAAAGGCTGAAGGGATGTGTAGGGACTTGAGAAAGGCTTTGAAAACTGGGACAAGGACGTTCTAGGTGGAAGGAACTTTATGAGCAAGTCTTCGAGATCAGAATTGATGTACAAAATACATTACGGTTGCTGAGCTGGAACAAAGGGGAGGGAGCTGTGAAATGTAAGACTGGGTAGCATCTGGGCATATTCATTTGTGTCGATCTTCATGCGTGTGTGTGTGTGTGTGTGTCTGTGTAACACATACACAGAGCTTAGTGCTGTGGCACATCCAGAGGAATTGTACAATGCTAATGCAGGCAGTAATAATAGGTACTTTCCTTGGGTGTGAGCTAGGCATTCATATAGCATCTCATTTAATCCTCACAGCAACCATATGAAGTGAGTATTGCTAATATCTTAGTTTTAGAGATGAAAATAACTGCAACTCAGAGAAATTAAGCAAAGAGCCCATGATCACACAACTAGCAAGAGATAAAGCAGGGCTTCTAATTCACTTTATTGGCCTTAGGGGAACCCGTTTTTCTCAAAACAGTGCTAATTATTAGCAATACACTTTGTTCTGTAACAGTGCTTTTTAAAAATTTTTTCTTTTCAGTTCAGATGCTATTGAGACAAGGGAATAATATAAACATACTGAGGAAAGTCATGTTGGTTCTTACATGATTTTCCACATTATGTTAATGATTTATAGCAATTAGGGGCAAACTTTGCCATAATTAAAAAGAAGGCATTTTTCCATAATCATTATTGGGGAAAAAAAGTTTGAAAATCTTGCAAAAGTGCCTTCTTTTAGTCTTTTAGTGAGAGGTGTCTCACTTGGTGATTTCAAGAAGAACTTCATTTTTACTAAGATAAACTATCTTAAAACAAAAGATAGCATAGAATAGATACCCTTTTGTACTTTGCTTTTTAAAAATTTTAACTTAAGCATGTTTATTGGAACACACACTATATCATTTCAGAGATCTTCCTCTTTTTTTCACAGCAGATAGTTTTCCATTGTGTTTGTGGTGTTTTCTGTCATGCCAAGTTGCTGCTTTTCAATTTTTATGTAACCAAATTTATCACTCTTTTCTTTCATTATCTCTGGATTTTGAATCAACGAAAAAGTCTTTCCTAACTGTATATACATGCATATGTATACATACAGGAATTCACCTGTGTTTTCCTCTGGTGTTTATATGGTTTCATATTTTTCATCGAGATCTCTGATCCACTTGGGATGTATTTTTGTATATGGTGTAGATACAGATCTAATTTACTTTTATTTCCAAATGGTTATCCTGTTGTTGCAGCATGATCTTTGCCTCACTGATTTGAGGTGCTGCCACCTGAATTATACCCCCCATTCACATAGGTACTTGTCTGTTTCTGGACTTTCTCTTCTCTTTGCTGTTCTATGTGAATACTTGTGTGCCAGTGCCATACTGTTTCAATCAGAGAAACTTTACAGATATTTAATAACAGGTCGAGTTCATCCCCTGTGCGGCTTTTCTTTCACAGTATTTTCCAAGCTATACTTGCATGTTTGTTTTTCTGTATAAATTTTATATTAATGCATCTAGCTTCATAATAAAGATTATTAGTATTTTTACCCCGAATTTACTTGCATTACATTTATAAATTAACTTAGGTTGAACCAAGATCTTTTTGCTATAGAATTGTCCTACATAACACGAAGGAATGTCTTTCTAATTGCTTAAGTCTACTTTTGTGGCTTTCAGGAGTATTTTAAAGTTTCCATCATCTAAGTTTTGCAGATTTCTTTTTCAGTATGTTTCTAAATTATTGAAAATGTGGTTTCTCCACCACTGAGTCATCTATTTTATTATTTTTGTATATGCAGACTGTGAATGTCTGTATGTTTATTTTTTTATTCTGATACCTACTTAATTCTTTCACTGTTTGAATAATTTTTATCACTTGCTACACTAGGCTTTTCCAGCTACTATCATATGCTCCTCAAAAAGTGATATTCTTCTCTTTTCCCTTACCCCCAATTCATATGTCTTTAACTGAATTCTCTTGTCTAAATGCACTGACAAATACTTCCTGTGCAGTATCAGACAGTGGTAGAGATGGTGAGCATCCTTAACTTCATCCTAATTTTTTTTGGAAATGCCTCTAATATTTCCTTATTAAGTAAGATGTTGGTCTTAGGAGTGAAGTATGTGATATATGTATATCTATATTTTGTGTGTGTGCTTTTTATTAAGAATGAGAGTTGAATTTTTCAAAAGCTTTTTCAGTATCTAGGAATATTATCATAAGAATATCTCCTTGTGCTAATATTTTTATTTGGATTGTTATTTGTTGTTTTTATTGAGGCTCTATTACAAAGTTCTATAGATTTGAATGGTCTGCCCCAATCCCATTTTTTCTATAATTCCTCTATATTTTTAATGCATGCTTTTGCAGAATGCTATATTTTTCACAGGGGCCTGTAGTTGATTCAGGGAAATTTTATGGGGCATAAAGGTACAGTCAGTCTTAACTTCCAAGTCATAAATATATATGTGAACACTAGTTTTGCTTTGCCTCTTACCAAGGATTTCATTTTCCCAGATTGAGAGCACCCAGAGAGTTTTGCTTTGTAACTTTTCTTCAAAACAAGTTATTTTTGTTTATATCCCTGACATTAATCCGAGGCCCAGCATATTAACTATAAAAAAATGGTGATGCTTTGCCAGGTGATATTCCACACAATGAGAGAAAGAGACAGACAGAGAGTGAAACAGAGAGAGAAGCAAAGGTGTTTAAAATATGATGTAACAAAAAATTCTTGACTATTGATCTTCTAGTGGACTAAGACCGACATACCATTTTTGGGGTGAATTGCTTCTCTGTGTGACATATATAAATACTTTAAGGTATTTGTTAGCAAGCTTTGTTCATATATGGGGGGACACTCAATGTCCTGATGTTCACTCATTTTTAGCCAAAATGAGATCCTACTCTTCCCCCTTGGCACATGAACAGAGTGAGACATCAGCTCTTAATTTCGGTGAAAGAGTAGAAAACACATACATTCCTGAATATAGCGGCCCACTGTGGTGTGTCGTTTCTCAGGTCATGGAAACGAGCTCTGTTCCATACCTCTGGAAGGGGGGTGTGCCTGCATGTGAGAACGCAAGGAGGTCCCCTCTCTCTTGACGTCACTTGGGGCATTTCCTCTTCCCACAATAAAAAGACTGGAAAATGCATCAGAGGACCTGGATATTATAATAGTTTATATGTATAGCATGTTTTACTGGTTACCAAGTGCTTACAAATACATTATCTCTGTAGGTAGAATGCTTTAACAATTCTGGGATGTGGTCAAGACAGGTAGATTCGTTTACATTTCAGAAAATAAATAGCTGAATCTTAAAGAGGTCAAGGGCAGAGGTAGGATTAGAAACAAGGCCAGATGACTAAGCGTCTTCTTCTCCTTCACCCTTTGTGTCTCTTTGAGACTTTTGCAAAATATTTCACTTCAGTTTTTCAATCTATAAAGTTGACGGTGGGAGGGAGGCGAGGATCAGGTGATTCATAATGTCGTTTTCAGCTGTAAAACTCTTCTTTTCACTACAACATAAACACACAATACACGCACACTTCTCATAAATGTCCAAACTTCTCTATTTACGCTACTCTCATTCCTTGATATCCTTGGGGGATTGGTTCCAGGACCTCCATACCAAAACCTGCAGATGCTCAAGTCCCTGATTTGAAACGGCATGGTATTTGGGTGTAACTTATGAATGTGCTCTCATGTACTTTAAAGAATCTCTAGATTACTTGTAATGCCTAATATGCTGTAAATGGTATGTAAATAGTTGTTATACTGTATTGTTTTTGATTCATATTATGTTTATCATTGTATGCTATTTTTTTTTTCTGAATATTTTCGATCCTCAATAGGTTGAATCTGAGGATGTGGACCTTGCAGATACAGAAGGTCAACTGCACTATCCTTGAGTTTAAACCCCCATAATTTCTCACCTGAAATACTTTAATGATCTCTCAACTAACCCCCTCACCTCCATTTTAGCCCCGGATAATCCATCTTCCATGCTTATAGCCAATATATATATATATATATATATATATATATATTTTTTTTTTTTAAAGGCAGGGTCTTACTCTGTTGCCTATACTGGAGTGCAATGCTGCAATCATAGCTCACTGAAGCCTCAAACTCCTGGGCTCAAGCGATCCTCCAGCCTCACACTCCTAAGTAGCTAGGGCTCTGGCTGTGTATATGCCCAGCTAATTAAAAAAAATTTTTTTTGGAGATGGTGTCTCACTATGTTGCCCAGGCTGGTCTTGAGCTTCCAGCCTTATGCAATCCTCCTGCCTCAGCCTCCCAAAGTTCTGGGATTACAGGTCTGAGCCACCCTGCCCAGCCAGCCAAAATATTTTTCAAGCATTGACATGATCATGTCATTTTGCAGCCACAAACTCAAATGGTTCTTCTTTGTTTTCTGCACAAATCCTAAGCCTTTTAGCTTCGTGAACAAGACTGTCCTCCCTTCTTATCTCTCCTCTTCCCCGAAGCTTTAGCTCTGGAGATCTCAGGGGTTTTTAACAGGACAGCCAGTGGGGTAATGACCCCATGCATCTGCCATACTGCCTCCCCATGAGAACAGCACCTTCCTGTGCTCTGTGCATTGCTCACTTATCTCTAAAGACTCAGTTGTTGCCTCTTCTAAGAAGCCTTTCCTGATGCTCCCCTTTTTAGGTAGAATAGATTGTTCATCCTTTATACTTTCATTTTACCCCATCCAGAATTCTATTATAGTGCTTATAGTATTTTATACCATGTATGTGTTTATATGTTTCTCTTTGGGACTAGTTTATTTTTCTCTTTATCCTTAAAGCCCAACACTGTTCCTGGCACATATTTGGCAATCAAAAAATGTTCCTAGAATAAATTCAGCTTCTGCTCCCCGGTCTCCCTTTCTATCAAAGGTAGACGTTTCTGAATAGATTTGTCAGAACAGGCAATGAAATCTGTAGTTCTGGAATGAGAAAGAGGGTTGTACTACACAGGGTTTGATCCTACGATGCCTCTGGTCTCATTACACGCTCAATAGTAACATCTTCTGATTGGCCCATGGGAACCACACTATCCAGGACTATGTGAAATGTTAGCTTTCACACTACAATCAAGAATATTGTTATATATTAATATATTAAAATTAATATATTTTGATGAAAATAACTATTTTAAAATTTCAAAAGTGCAATGAGGAATGTGATATTGTTTTATATATTTTCAAATGTCTTTTAATGTCTGCTTCTGCATTCAAGTGCTAGATATCACTTGTTGTGTAGCCTCCGAAAAACTCTACACTCTTGAGAGAATAAGAGTAAAACATATATATTTATATCTATATATGTATATATAGAGGGAGCAACTGCCTATTATTATAAAAATAAGTTTGAATTTGCCAATACTCTAAAAGGGTCTTTGGGATATCTAGGGGTCTCTGGATCACACTTTGAGAGTCATGGTTTAGCAAATGGTAAATGTTTCACAAATATGTATTTAATACAGCAAATTGACAGCATCCACTTAATATACATAAAACATGACATCGTTCCTGACAAAATACAAGTATTTAGCCACACATTACATGCTGTGTTCATAAAGTTCTTAGGAAATATAGTAAGTCACCTTTCCCATCTAAAAACACATTTGCACTACCCACATACATGTTACATATGAAGAAACCGAGGATTAGTGAGGTAAAACAATTTGCCTAAGGTCTCATAGCTAGTAAGTTGAATAGGCAGTCTCAAAATTTTAAATTTAGATTTGAATTCAAGCTTAAGATTGATTTGAGAAAATGTTTAAAGGCTTGAGAATCTACTCCAAAGGTCTTGGGGTTTGGATCTACATACACTGTTCATCACAGCTCCAACCGAATACTAATTGACTTAGTCAAACACTCTCGCTAAATTTCTGGATTTGCCGGATCAGTCAAAACAAATAAGCTGATTTTGCCTTAAGACACAACCACAACCTTTCTTCTGAATTATTTACTGCATTTGAAACCCATTATAGTTCAGCAAAGAATGAAGCAAAGTTTAGTATGCAATGGAACTAAGAAGTTGTTTAAGGGCAGTAACAACCCAAATAGCAGACAAAGAGTGTCAAGGGCAGGCAGATGCACACAGATACAGTTCTGGCCCACGTCATCGTCCAAACCAAGTGGAGGAATCAACCTTGGGAGGAAGGTGGCCCCAGCGTTAACCTCACAATTTCATGGATCACCCCTACTAGGCCTTCGATCACAATTGGATGTTATTAAAATCAGGCAGCCAGCCCAGTTGGCTGCAAATAATCATTTGCTTATATTCAGAAATTTCTAGAACATACAGAATCTTCTTAGTTGTTATCTGAAGTCCTTGTCTTTTTGGAAATTCAGAGGAATGGAGAAAGAATGATTGCTTATCCATTCTGCAATTGAAGAAAGAGATTAAGGGGAGTGAATAAGCCAGGGAGGTTTCCCTTTCTCACCCTAGGTGCAGGTTTATGGCAAAATTTATCTCCGACTATAAGCCAGTGCTGTAGATTCCCATGTGGGAGAGGCCTTCAAATCATTTAAATTTGTCAGGCTGAAGAATCTTGGTGGTTTTTATAGAAGGGGAGGAAAAGCAATGGATCTTTATTTTTCTGCTACTTTAAGGATGCTTGCATATGGAGGAAAATAAATTTGGGGGAGAATCTAAAGAGCAAGAATTTTACTTATTTAGTTATTTAGAACAGAGGACAGAGGTTTTAAGATTAAAACATAGTAGCAACTTTAGATTGCGTGTGTGCGTGTAAGCAATCATTAACTTTATGAATGAAAAGTAGGATTTTACTTAAAGGGCTTTTAGAAATTATTCATAGGTGTTCTGCTTAGCATATTTTCTTGTAAAATCAAATTAGGAGAAACAATAGTTTTTCATTTTTTGAAATCAGGGGACTTAAAAACAAAAGAGACTTTATTTCATCACTTTTACACACCTCTTGCCCATCTGAAGTTGTCCTCGTCTTTGTTTCATCCTTGGTAGTTTTTTGTCTACTTGTAAGCACTCCTGGCTTTTGCCTACCGCTTTCCAACAGAGCCAATTCCACAGCCCAATAGACTGTTAAGAAAGTTTGAGGGGTTTTAATGTACTGCTTCTTTCCTTGAAATTTTTCTTCTTCTTCTTTTTTTTAACTTAACAGTATTTCTCCATCCAGTTATATCTCCCTTTAGTTATGCTTTAGTTATGCCTAAATAATTCTTTCTCCACTTTAGTTTTCATGTCCTTAGGATATTCTAAGCAATCATCATGTCTCTCATCAGCTATGCTTTTAAGCTTGAAATGGCAGCCTTATTTACAGATGACGCTATTTGAAATCCAGTGCTTGTAAATAGAAATTTGTGATTGTAGGATTGCTAAAGCACTGGGGAAAGAAAGCTTTTATTTATATATTTATTTATTTTCATTAACTTAGTTGAGTTGCTGAAGGAAAAAGGACAGAAAAAAAGTATTTACTCTGAAAACTGAAGAAGCATGTGGCTCAGTTCATTCTTTCTGTAATGCTATGGGAATTTTCTCAGAGGGCAAGAATCTAGTCCCATAGTATTTCTTCACGGAAAAGCTATTCTATGTGTTTTCTATAATAACTAAAAATACTTTTCAGAGAAGTTTACCACTAATATATAAATAGATCTTAATGCATCTTAGAGGTGTAGGAATTGAGGAAAAAAGAAGCAGCTATATATATATATATATATATATATATATGTATACATATTTATTTATATATAAATACAAAACATATTTCTGAAAGAACTTTCAAATCAGATTTGCTTTATTAATTACTGGACTATTACATTAACATGTGAGTTCTTTATATGTGTTAAACATTGATGTAAGAAAAATGTAAAAGTCAGGGATCCTGCCCTTCAAAAGGACATTACATGGAAAAGAATGAAAACAGGCAAACGGATAATAAAAATGCAAATGCAGTAAGTCCCAAAATAAATGCACATGGATAATTTGGAATTTAAAAATTTCATTATCCTATAGGTAAAGTAAACAAATTCCAAAGAAATAGAGTGATCACTAGTCCCATCTGTCTACTTTCTAAATTTGGATAGTTACAGATTAGATTTTCATAAAGGGGAGGGTAATTAAATTGTTTAGAGGTATTTAGTTTCGTACTTTTATTAGAACTTGAATTTTATACCTCGGAGTCAATGTGAAATTATTTAAAATGGGAAAGACCATTTTAAATAGATGACTTAAATTTTCATTCACAAATTCAAAGAAAGTTTTAAAATGTTATTTAAAATTTGTCATAGTACAGAGAACTAGTCTCATTCACAATCTTATATTGCATTAAATTAAGATTTTGGTGTCATGACAACCAAGTGATCTATATGTAAAAACAACCCATTGGGAACACGGGACAATATTTAGGATTGTGTTCACCATACTCCGTTAAGATAATCCTGTTTTTAAAGGCTAGATATTTAAGACACTTATTCCAACTCCAATTACTTTTTTCGATGTCCTGGCCAAAATCAGGTTGTTTTGCCTCTGGCTTGAGCTGACCATTTGTAAGTAAATCATTAATTCATTGACTGGATTATCACCAGATGAATAGGACTCAGTATTAAGTTCATTAAACATAATAGGAAGGAAAAACAGTTGGTCCAGTTACTTTGACATCTATGCATCTAAATCAAAATAATATTTTAATGCACAATACTTAGTCACTATGTTAGTCATACAATTGAAAAAGCATTTTGTTTGATATAATAAAACTGTAATTTCAGCCCAGTCTAGTCCAAAATAATAGCAAACTAAGTGCCAGCTCCCAATATGTTCATGCAGCTTTAAAGGAGATAATATTGTCACAGGCTCAGAGCACTATCAAAGCAGTAAGACTTCTATGGGAAGTTAGATTTGCATTAGTCTGTTCTGCCAAAAACAAACGAAATTTCCAAACTATTTAATTAAAGGTTTTGTAATTAAGAACATTTGGAGCATATAAAGGTAAAAAAGTGAAATTAAAGCTTTTGAAGATGATGTTTAAGATTAGATGAGGCTGTTATCTTTGGACTGACTCAGCATATAATAAGAAAGTGTTCTAAGGGCAGTTTGGGGAATAGTTTCAAGAATAGTTTAAATAGGTTTTAGGGTCTAAGCTTTCTTATCTTAAAAAATGAGGGTAACAATTTGTGACTTGCAGGATTGCTCCAAGGATGTAATGTATAATGTGTATGCCAGAGCTAGCACAGAGAGAGCTCTCAATAAACAGTAACTGTCATTATCAGAAATACCTTTCTCAGGTGCACATATTTGCCTTTTTCTATGGCCCAGTTTCTTTCTCAAAGTCAGAAAACTCATTGACATATACAAAGCACTTTAAACTCATAGGGGAGGGGAAAGCCGATAGGGAAACTGCTGAGAGGAAGACTCTCCTATTCTCAGCATTAGCAGTCCCTCTAATCCATATGGAAAATCCAAACACAAGCACCAAGGATGGGCAGGAAACAGTGAGAGGGAGGCAGAAGCACCACTAGCCAGCCTGCGGTGCTTCTCCACGCCGGGTTCACGTGCCTGGCTCCCACACAAACCTTTCTGGGGCCTCATGCGAATCTCTCCCGCCATCGCCTGAAGCACCACTGTGAGGACAGAAGTGTCCCGTGGTAGCTAGACCATCACTCAGCTACTGCCATAATTAGTCACCTACAGCAGATTCCAGAATTCTCTGCTCCTGGATTCAGAGGCTACGTTGTAAGACTCTTTGAGCCTGGAGGCAATTAGCAGGAGACCAGAAAAAAATGAAGATGATCGCAATCAAATTGTAAAAGCTGAAACCAAGTAGAAACATGAGGTTAAACCTGATATATTTTGAAAGAGAGGAATATCTGTCACTTGTCTCCCTTTTCTCAACAATTATAAATACATGTGCAATAAAAAGTATTGGTTTTCACTAAGCTATTCAGTCCTATTACAGAATATAGCCCCCTAGAACTACTAAAAAAATTCTCATTAGTAGACTTTTGGGTAGAAAAACAGTACATTTTAAATAAGAAGGGCTAGGAATCAATTAGTTCTGAAGTTTGATCTCTGAAAAAATAATAAATTTTTCTTGGTTTTGATATTTTAAATTTTACTTTAATTTTCTCAATGAAAAGAAGATAGAGAAAAAGAGATTATAATTGAAAAGAAACTATTCTATTTTTGAGTTAAAATATATGATTTTTACTTGTGATTCCATACTGATCTTCCTCCACACCCAATCCCTCTTAATTGTTATGTTCCATAGCAAATAGGAATCATGAATACAGCTGGAAGGTGTGCTGATTATTTCACATGGAAGATGAGTGAGAGTACATAGGTGCACGTAGCACACAACAACATACACACACGCAGAAACCATTACAATGCCTGCTTCTTTTTAAATAGTACCAGTCTAGAAAAGAATAAATAGCATAGAGTAGGTTTTGCCCTCCATGGCTGTGATTAGAGTCTTAATGCTATGTTGCCTTTAACCGTGCCAATTTCATTTCTACAGTGAAACATGCTTTAGAGGACAGGAAGAAAGCTGATTATTTAATCAAAGGGAAGGAGAAAGCCAAAATAATCCACTGTATCTCATGAAGGAGTAGGAAAACCTCCAAAAGCATTATACTAACAGTACTTCTTTATTTTAAGTAACAAATAAAATAGCAAAACATTTTTCCCATCATAAAAACTGACTTTGATCCCCAGTACAGCCATTGAGTGGAAAATTGAACCACAATATAATTGCTTTCCCTGTGACCGATAAAGTGGTGTAACAAATTTTGTGTTTGAATGATAAAATCAGCAATCGGCCCCTAGCATTTCCCTCTGCCATTCCTCCAAGGACACTCAAGTCCCATCAGGCTCCAGGCAAGAGGAAGGGTGGAAGAACTAACTGTAAATCTACTCCAAGTTGTTGCTGGATTTCTCTTGCTTGCTTGCTTAAGGAAATAAAAATAATAACGGTAATAATAAAAATGTCCATGTTTGTCTTTAAATGCCTAATATAAATCACTTCGGAATGTGAGGAAAAAAAATCCACCCTTCAATGAAAACTGATTGCTGATATAGAAAAAACCTAAAGCCATACTGAGAAAAATTATTTTACTCAAGAGTAAAATCTTGTTAGAACGGGGAAATTGTCTTAACAGTGCCGGTGACAAGTGCCACAGCTGTTTGCAGCAGAGGCAGCAGCCAGAAAGACACAGGAAGGAAACCAGGCTGCATTTGTGAGTTCATTATGACAGGATTTAACTGGGGAAAGATACTGCACTCTCGGCGTAGAAGCACAGCAGAGCTTGCCCCTGCCTGCAGCTGACGTTCCCAGCCCATTTGGGATAACAATCCTAAATGGAAAGTCAATTTGTGATTTGGATCACCTCTTCTCCCAAAGAGGGTAAATTCCAAGTCACGAAAGGAGATATTTAATTATAGCATTAGTGTAATGAATGGGAGGAGGGAACAAAGATTCCAGTTAAGCAAGAGTCAATCCAGGTGTTTATGTGGGAGCTTGCAGTGCACTGAACCATTTGGTTTGAAAACTTGGACTTAAGATTTGAGCCTCTGCAGCTACTCAGTGAATATACACAAGGAGGGTATATTTCTTGAGTAGCACTTCTGTTTTGACCTGGAGAGATAGGAACATGCAGAGACTTAAGGAAAAAATGTTTTCAAAGAACAACTTCTTAAATCTTCACAGAAGCTCTTGGTTGTATTTGGTGAGAAATATTTGCCATCAGATTAGAACCCAGTCCCCAAAAGCAGGCAGCCAGCCTCCAGAGCGCTTGGTTCTTGACCAAACAGGGAATCTGAGCTGGGCAGCATTATGGGTAGTTTTGTGAAATGATTTTAATACTTTTCTGTGCTTTACAAATTTCTACAATGAGAATGTATAGCTTTTGTCTGTTATATATTTTTTGAACTTCTTAAGTTGGTTTCTTAACTTTAATGTTGGAAATTTTCGACATGCATTATGATCCTTATGCACCCATTACCCATTTTGACAGTTATCAACTCATGTCTAGGTTTGTTTCAGGAACACCCTGCTCCTCAGATTATTGTGAAGCAAAATCATGATACCCTGTCTACACCACATATATTTCTAAAAGGTAAGGACTAAAAATATGACAATAATGCTATTGTTATACCTAGAATAATTAACAATAATTTCTTATTTTCATTGATATTTAGTCATGGTCTTATTGAATATATTCTCTGTCCCTTGTATTTCCTGTAAATTTGTAATTATATAACATATCTCTTTAACAATCTGAATGCTTTCCATACATTATCATTGGTTGGTTTATCTCTTTAGTCTTTTTTTTAAGTTCTTCCATTATTTTTTATATTTTTAAATAACTTTATTCAATTGTCCTTCAAGCATCTCACCATTTGGAGTTAGCTGATTGTATTCCCACAGTATTGTTGAACATGCCTTTTGTTTCCTGTAAATTGATAGTTTGATCTAGAAAGTTGATCATTTTAGATGTGATTTTTTGGAAGGTGGCAGGGTGGGAAATGACACTACTTCATGGGTGTATTTCCATCAGGAGATGCCTAGCCTGGTTGCATCATTTGGGGGAAATATTAGCAGCCACCAATGATCATCAGTTTACTAAGTCCTACTAAATTTAATATTCTAAATATTTATGAAATAAAAATATAACAGGAAATCTCCATTAACCCATTTCCACCAAAGGAGAGGTAATGTTAAACGAGAGCCAAACTAGGATTCAGGAGGAATGTGTTCCAGGGTCAGTCCTGGGCTTTGTTTCCATTTGTAAAATGAGAGATTTCCTCTCTAAGGTATTATCTATAACCTAACATTTTGAAAGTATTTGCTTTACAGCAAGAGGTATGTGTGGCACACCTGGCACCTCCCACGCTGGAGAGGACCTCTTACCTCTGAAATATAACAGATCATTGTGAAGCAGAGTGGGCAATACTTTTATCTCAGTTCTCTTAGCACACTCATGGTAAATGATAGCATCTACGTGATTATTAAGTGTGCGGATTGGATTGTGAGCTGAATCTAGACTCAGGTGAAATCTACTATTTGAAATATTCAATTCAATACTGATATTAAATTAGAATTTTAAACAAGAATTATTAATAATGATTATGCAGGTTAGTGGTTATAGCACAAGTTGTAGCTTATAATAGCTCTAGATGCTTTAAACTGTAAGACCTTAGAAGCAAAGAAGAATTAATGATAACTGCCTCACTGGATACCTTGGTCTGAATGTTTCTGTCTGCTGAATATTCATATGTTAAAATCCTACCCTCCAAGGTGGTGGTTTTAGGAGGCGGGGCCTTTGTGTAGTGATTATGTTGTGAGGGTAGATCCCCCCTTCTACCATAAAAGGACACAATGAGAAGATGCCATTAATAAGCCAGAAACAGAGCCCTCATCAGACACCATTTGGTCTTGGACCAAGATCTTCCTTGATCTTGGACTTCTCAGCCTCCAGAACTGCGAGAAATAAAGTTCTGTTGTTTATGAGACACCCAGTGTAAGGTATTCTGTTACAGCAGCCTGAATTGGACTAAGACACTGAATATTGTAAAAATTCAATGAGAAGTAATGTGAGTAAAGCAATTAGATCAGTGGATCAGTGCCTGACACTTAGCACTTCATAAATAGCCATTATTATTGATAATTATGAGCATAGTGGTTTACAGTGTGATTACATGAATATTTTGTTATGTAGATGGCCAACCTGGAGCTTTTCTAACTGAAACTTTGGTGGATTTACTATTTTGCCTGTCATATTAGGGCATTAGTAATCACCCTTCTGTGTGTGTGTGTGGGGGGGGGGAACAAAAACATTTTTTCTCTCTTTTTTCCTCAATTGTGCAATTAGGCCATTTCAAATCCTTGCTACCTAAAACCAAAAGGGCAAATGGAAAGCAGTGGAATCCATGGGAAAGTGTGTGCCATCTGCCTTTTATTAGGTCTCCATGCTTTTACCCTTGTCACCTCCAGCCTACAGAGTAGACAGAGTGGTCCTTCAAAACAGATTCGATTATGTTGAATCTCTGTTTAGATCTTCCACTAGCTCCCTGTAGTGGGTTGAATCATGGTACCCCCAAAATATGTCCATGTACTGATTCCTGGAACATGTGAATATGGCCTTATTTGGAAAAAGGGTCTTTGCAGATGCAATTAAGTTGAGGATTTCAAGATGAGATCATTCTGGATTTAGAGTGAGCTCCGAATCCAATGACAGGTGTTTGTATAAAAGAAAGTCACAGAAAAATTTGGAAGATCCAGAGAAGCAGTCAATGTAAAGACAAAGGCAGAGGTTGAAGTGTTGTGCCTATAGGCCAAGGAATACCAAGGATTGCCAGTAGCCACCAGAGCTTGGAGAGAGGCATCGTACAGATTCTTCCTCGGAGCCTCCAGAGGAAACCAACCTTGCTGATACCCTCATTTTATATTTCTGGCCTCCAGAACTGTGACAGAATAAATTTCTGTTGTTTTAAGCCACTCAGTTTGTAATAATTTGTTACAATAGTCATCAGAAACTAATTTATACCCCTTCACAATTCTTCCCACAAGGCTCTGCATAATCTGGCTTGGTCTATCTGTTGGATCTTGTTTTCTCTCTTGCTCTGCTCCAGTTGCTCTGACCTTCTTGCTGTCACTTGGTCATGCTGATTCATTGTCACCTCTGGCCTCTGAAATTGACATCTAGAATGCGCTGCCCCCAGATCTTCCCCTGACTGGTTGCCTCTTTTCAGTCAGATTCCTTTTCGATACCACCTGTCAGGGAGGCCTTCCATCATCATCCCACTTACGGTAGCTACTTTATAGCCTCACACCACCACTCTTTACTCTTTGCACTGCTTTATTTCTCTTAAAGTAGCACTTATCATTTCCTGTCAATATACCAGCATTTCCTTGTTTGTTAGTTTATCTCTCTCCGCTATGATTTTAGGCTCCATGGAAACAAGACATTTTTCTCTTGTTCAGCATTCAATCTTTAACACCTAGAATAGAGTTAGGACCATAGTAGGCATAATAAATGATTTAATCTGAAATCTAGAAAAATAGGCAAGGATTTACATGCGTATCATTCTATTTTGTAGGAAATGTATCAGTAGGCCACATCTCAAGGCTTGCATTGTCAAAGATCTCGGAACTTCATTGCAATAATTGTCATCTTAAAATAACCTGATGCTCTAAAATTGGGTCTGGGACAACCGATTTGCAAAACCAAAAGGGGAAATCTCTGACAAGTTTGCTTCCAGGGCAAAACTGTGTGGAAAAGCTCCCTGCAAAACACACCATGATTTACTCCACCAGGTTCCCTCCTGGGCAGTCCCACAGAACACTGGGTGGCTGCAGTACATCTGTTGCAGATGTGGCTGAGGGATTCTCTGAGGAAAAGAGAGTAGAGAAGATTTGAAGTTGGTGGTGGAAGAAAAGGAGATGGACTAGTGATACTACAAGCAAAAAAGTCACTTTCCATGATGTCCAAAAAATCAAGAAGATGCAGTGAAAGTTTAGCTACCACTGATTTAAGTTTTAAAAGAGTATGGTATTTTGAGACTCACCCTAGAGACCACTTTATACTTGGAGCGTTGGAGGAGAACATTACATAGTTTGAGCCACTGCTAAGGTTTTAGCCGTGAAGAAAAGACAATGGAATTATTTAGAAATATAGTTAAATTTAAGATGCTGACAACTGCTACCAGAAACCCTATTAACCTTTAAGTAATTAAGGACTTTAGCCAAGAAACTGGAGGTCAAGTCAAGATAAATGGCAATGTATCCAGTTGGGCAAAGTGGAATGCCACTTTGGCACTGATGGAATACCACAGGAAACAGGCAAACCTAGATTTAGTGCTAGTTAACTTTTTTTTTTTTTTAAGAGACAGAGTCTCGCTCTGTTGCCCAGGCTGGAGTGCAGTGGCAGGATCATAGCTCACTGCAGCGTCCAACTCCTGGGCTCAAGAGATCCTGCCTCAGCCTCCTGAGTTGCTGGGACGACAGGCATGCTACCATCATGCCTGGCTAATTTTTTTGTTGTTTTTTGTAGAAATAAGGTCATAATCTTGCTCAGGCTGGTCTTGAACTACTGGCCTCAAGGAATCCTTCCACTTCAGCCTCCCAAAGTCCTGGGATTACAGGTGTTTAACATTTTTATTTATGATCCCGTTGAGGGATCTATGAGTACAAGCCATAAACTTGCAGATGTTACCAAATTCAGAGGCATTACAAAGCAAAGGGAGGACAGAGAAATAAGAGTAATGGGCAAGAAAAGGGAAAATGAATTTCCACTTGGAAGTTCTAGGAGAGGAAACACAGATGAAACACAGGAAACACTAATGCTGAAAACAAAGTCCAAGAATGAGGACTTAAATTTCATGCAAACCTCTAAAAAGACTAATGTGGGCTGCAAGAAGCTCTAAAAATCCCCCTGTACCACAGAATGTGGGATCCTAAAATGCAAGACAGTGGAGAAAGATGGAAAGGGTGATGGTGGGGAGAGGTTAGATGGCTTTTTCCAGGTTCCTGACTCTAAATATTAGAATCCCAGAAGACACAAACTTGTTAGTTTTTTTGACACCAGGTTAGCCTTACTCAGAAGGGTCTGATAAAGTCACATTTAGCAAACTGCCCCATTGGTCAACTCAGTTGCCCCAACTCAGAGTTGTCTAATATGGTTTTTATGGGGTTGAAAAGAAAAAGAGTGATTTATTATTATTATTAAAACGGAAGCATGGAACTTTCCACTCGTATGACTGAATGAAAATAAATAACGAATTTAAGTTTGATACTTAGGCAAAAAGAAAAGAACAGGAGAAATGACAAAATAAGAGAAAGAAGGGATGCAGAGGACTAACAGTCTATAAGCCCTAGATCATGATTTCAGGATGGTGAATGAGATGATCTGAGCGGCTTTTTTTCATGTCTAGCCAGGGTATCCTGATTTTAATTAGTGAGAGTGTCTCAACTTTGACCCTACTGACATTTGGAGGTATATGGTTCTTTTTTTTGGAATGGGGTGTGTGTGACCTGTGCACTGTTGAATGTTTAGCAGCATCCCAAGCTTCTACCCAGGGGATTCTGGTAGCAAACCCCACCGGTAGTAAAACCAACCCCTAGGGAGAACCACCCTGCACCCCTCCAGTTAAGAACTACTGAATTACGTAAATGGAGTTCAGGAAGAGAAATATCCTCCAAATTTGGAAATGTTTCTATATATTGCTAACAGAAAGAACATACCTTTTCTCTGTTTGTCTATGTAGACTTTACATGGCCCGTTGGCTCACATAGCTTTTGAAGTTTCGGAAAGGATGCTCAGATATTTGGCCAAGTCATTGAGTTTGAGATATTTCTTTCATTTGATCTCAGACAGGCATTGCAATCTGGGAAACTCTTACGCTGCCATTTAAGACTTCAGGATCCACTGACAGCTTTAAGGCTTCCAACCTTCTGGCCCTGGGCTGACCCAGCTTAGGGGGCTGACCTATAGAAATGACACATAGTGGCTTCCATTGGTCCATCCTTCCCAGAGCAAAATGTTGCCCTATCCCTTGAAACTTGCTTCCACTGAGCTGGTGCCTGATTTTGAAAAGAAGGGTGGCTGGGCTGTAGCCTGACCAACTTTATGCAAAGCCAGCAACTCCCTAAGGCCAGGAACACGTTGCCAGAACTGCACTCCCATGGTCTGAGTTTGGATGCCCCTGACCTGCTTTGTTTGCAAACACAATCAGATGGAATCAGAATCACTCCAGGTCCTAACTTTATGGAGCAGCCTTGCAAAAGCACGTTGGAAGGTTTTATATATTGATTAAGCACAGTAATATTAATATGATTTTTGCCTCTAGTCTACTTCTTTCTTCAGAATATTCCCAGCTGGGATTACGAAAGTTTCTCTGATTCCAGCTGAATACTAATGTGGTAAACTTTGGGGTGACCATTTGACCTATGCCTTTCCGTCCTCTCTCCCTTTGGCACCTCCCCCTTCTCCCTGGTTCCTCCACAGAAAATAGCCTTCCAGGTTTCACTGCAGGGCTCCTGGTTGACACGGTGACTGATGGTTCACAGTGCTGCCTGCCTTGACCTCGTCAGCATCAGAAACTGCTCTCACATCTCAGTCATCTCTGACAGCCTTTGAGCAGAGAAACGAGACAGTCTCCCTGACACAAAGGCTTCTGGCCTGGGGTAAAAAATTCCTTTTGAAAAAAAAAAAAAAAATTGAACACTCTACAGACCACACTGCTTTCCATTCATCTTGCAGTCTGGCCCATCCATCCCAAACTCCATATTAGCTTTCAGACAGTACAGCCTTTCCTCTTTCTTGGAGGCCAGCCACAGCAGCTCAGATGTTTTTACATTGTAATGGCTTATTCCTGGCACAGCCTTCAGAGCCAAGAAGAAAGCTGGTCAGTTTATACAATGGCAGTTAATTTTGACATTTGATTAGCAAAATAAGGGTTAATCTTATTTCTTAGCATAACACCCAGTAGTTAATCCAAATAATATTATATGAAAAAAAAGGAAAGATAGGACCCAGATTTATTACGGAGAACAACCAGCCTCATTGAATCAGAATGACATTCTAGAGTCTTGAGAATGAGGATATAAAGTGTAAACAGAGGCAATGTATGTGATCTGATAATTAAAGCAAGTAAAACAGAAGACCCAAATATTGACCCCGATTATTTTTTCAGCTTACAGTAAGTAAACTGCCTTGATGTATTTAAGCTCCATTTTCTTGACCTCAGAGTGGCATAAAATGCATATTTCCTTCTGAATTCAGCCTCAGCCCATTCATGCTTAAGAACACAAAGTCTTTTGGATCATTAGAAAAAAGGACATAAATATGCAATTTATTTTACTTTGAGATCTTTCTCAGTCAGCAGGTTGATAGTAACATTGTGCAGTAGTGCAGGTGGCTAGCTGTCTTCTAGCACAACATGAAACAGTAGGTGTAGAGTTGTTTCCGGGAAGCAGTTTTCCCAGCGAAGGCTCTACTTCCCAGCATCCCTTGCATCTAGGTGGGGGCATGGGACTGCTTTTTGGTGAATGGAAAGTTAGTAGCAGTGATGAGCACCACTTTAAGGCTTGACACATAAAATCTTTCCAATACAGTTGTCATATTTAACAAATAAAAACATGAGATGCCCTGTTAATTTGAATTTCAGATAATTACATACCACATATTTATGTGAGAAATTATTCATGGTTTATTCAGAAATCAAATTTAAGTTGGCATCCTGCATTTTATCTAGCAGCCCTACATTCTATGCAAGACACTCTCTCTCCTCTCCTGATGTCTGTTCCCAGGGAGGTTTTGGAAGCCTTGTTCATCTGGAAGAGCCTCCACCTGTCTGGGCCCTTGATTGGTTGTGTGAAGCAGAGTTCAGCTCCCACCCCCAGATTAGATTTTATGCGAACGAGAAATCTACTGTTGTTGCATTGTCTCTGAAATTTCAATACTTATCTCTTTTAGCACATTTTAACTAGTAAGTATGCCATTCTAAATCAGAAAAAGTTTCATCTCACATACTTATTGGCAGACCTCAGAATAATGTTCAAAAGGACTCAGAGGCCACCTTGTCCAAGCCAAGGTATCTATAGAAAAGGAAATTGAGTTCTATACATGAGAAATGACTTGGCCATAGTCTGTCAACTATTTATGACAGAGTCAGGGTTAGAGACAAAGCCTTACATAAAGCCCAGAAGAAAAAACCAGTAGAGTGGTCTGGTTACAGAGGACATTCTATGCAGAAGGAATGGTGAAGAATTTAGGAGCAGATATTCACAAAATGAGACTTCAGCAATGAATGTCCCAATGTTTTGTCGCTCAGACAGCAAGTGACCAAATGAGGGCATCCAAATGAATAGGATCTCCTTAGATTCACTGGAACAGAGACTTGCACTGGAAAACCTGGAGGATTTTGTACTCTAAGGCTCAGAACATCTTGTCTATAAGCCCTTTATGAAATCGTTTGTAGTGAGCACGACGGAGTGCACCTGTAATCCCAAGTACTTGGGAGTCTGAGGCAGGAAGATAACTTGAGCCCAGGAGTTAAAGGCTGTATTGCGCTGTGATCACGCCAGTGAATAGCCACTGCACTCCAGTCTGGGCAACATAGCAAGGCCCCATCTTTAGAAAAAAAAAAAAAAAAGACAGTTTCTCTGGACTTTGGGGATTCAGCATAGCAATGATACATTATTGTAGGGTTTCCTGTCTTCTTTAACTTGCAGAGAACACATACAGTGTTTTCCCTGAGGTTCAGGGAAACCAGCTCCAATTGTGATATGATTCCACTACTTATTAGTGGGAAATTAAAAACCCGTGGATCTCAGTGTGCTGGGAGAGTGAAAGGAAGTGAGGGAGATTTTTTTCCCCCTGTTCAGGTCGTGGGTATACATCGATTCTTGCTGCTACACGGGAGTAAAGGACAGTTAGACTCCTGGACTCTCAGCACCTCAATAATACTGACCAACATGTGTTGGGGATTTACCCCTGACCCCATGACCAATTAATATGGTTGGTTAGTTTTTACTGTGGTTCTCTGTTCCAGAGGTAGGATAGGGATTCCAGGATTTAACAAAAGGAGAGAAGATTCTTCCTCAGTTTTGTTCTAAAAGAAAAGGACACTTGTTGTCTAAGAGAAGTCTGGATTTGGGGGTAGACATTGGACTGACCTTGGCAAGCTAATATGTGAATGCTTTTGTCTATCTAGAGGTGGCTGTATCATTGAGAATTCTTTCATTTTATCACTGTGTGGAGCTTCTAAAAACACAGCTATTTCCTATGAGGTGTTGTATAAGAATCACTGCAATAAATAATTCTTTTTTGATATCAACAAATAACTATTTATGTAATTTGCAATTTAAACATTTGTATGTTCACAAAAATCAGAAAAAAATGGTTGATGTTATTAATAGTAATAGTCATTACTCCAGGCTGTTTTTCACCCATTCAGTGGACATCTATTGACACTTTTATGAAGCAGAAGAAGTTGGTGAATAAGAGCATGAGAGCTGGGGCCAGATGCCCAGGAATCCTGGCTTCCCTACCTATGAGTCTCATGGCCTTGGACAAGCTATGAAAGCTCTTTGTGTTTCTGTCCCTGTTACTATTGCGAGATAACAAATTACCCACAGTTTAACAAACAAAAACAACTTTTTTGTTCTGCTCATGAATTCTGAGGGTCAGGAATTCAGACAAGGCAAGCAGGGTTGGCTTGTCTCAGTTCTACAATGTCTAGAGCCTCAGATGGGAAGACTTGAAGGTCACCAAATGGCTGGAGACTTTCAGAATTCTCTAAAAGTTGGAATTACCTGGTCTGGGCGGGGCTGACTAGAAGACTAGGTCTGCCAACCAGAGTGCCTGCACATGGCCTCTCTGTAAGGCTTGGCATTGTCCTGTCATGGTGGCCTCAGGGTGGTCACACTTCTTATATAGCTGCTCAGGCTCCAAGTGTAAGTGCTCCAGAAAACAAACTGGAGTTGCATTGCTTTTTATGACTTATCCTCAGGTCATAACCCTGCTTTCTAATATGTTCTGTTAGCCAAAGCAGTCATAGGTCCTCCTGGTTTCAAGGACAAGGGACCTGGGCTCCATCTCTTGCAGCTATGTTGAAAATGCCTACAGTTTGCTCAAATGGGAATAATAACAGTACCTCATATGCTATTGTTCAGCCTTATATGAGGTAATGCACATGCAGTGCTAAGAATGAAGCGTGGTACACAGTGCATCATTCAAGGAAGGACAGGTGTTATTATTCCAGGCACTGGGGTAAATGCTGAAGCTTCACAGATGAAGGCGACTCAGTCTTGGCCACTTGGAGAACTTTACAGGAAAAGTGCACACAAGCTCATTGGAATCCTCACTCTTCGTAAAAATCTAGATGTAAAATATTATCTAATTCCATTGCCCAGCTCACTTCAGCCTCACGTGGTCCTGTGAGGTGAGCAGGGCTGTGCATTAGTCTTATTCTATTTAACCAAAGGGAAAATTGAGGCTCAGAGAGGTTAAATGACTTGCCCAAGGTCACAGGGAGTTAGGGACAGAAGGCAGGGCTAGAGGAAATGTAACAAACCCCTAATCTTTGGTTTCTGTGAGTCACATGAGAACTCTGAACTACTCCCTCCAATATGCCCTTTCCTGCGAAGAGGGGTGGCTGACTCCTACCACAGGCTGTAGGCACAGGAGCCCAAGGCCTTCATCTTGCTCTTTGGCCTCTAATGAAGCTGTTGTCATGTTTCCTCCTCTGCCCTGCAGGAAAACACTACAACACTGGGGGAAAACATTACCATACTTCATTAAAAGAGACACTTAGCAGGAGACAAAGTGCAGAAGAAAGAAGAGGGAGCTGTTCCTCACGCCCACACCCCTTTCTGGGATTGCTTCCCTCTAGCAGTTCCCTTGTTTACTCTCCATGCAACAACTCCCCCCAGCTTTCCCAATTCCACCTTCACTAAAAATAAATCTCCTGTTAGCCCCACCACTGACTTCTGAGGGGCACAGCAATACCTTGAATTTCCAGTTTAAACTGGAGCTCGGCAAGTGGAGAACAAATTTCACAAGGGCTGCTCAAATGTGTTCCTCAAACTGCAGCGATTGTTCCCAACAATGCAGAAGAGAGGCAGAAGAGAGGCGCCTGCTACCCTGATTCCTTGTGTTTTCTTCCTAGTGGAGTCAGATTTGCATTCTGTTCTAATCCAGTCCGACTGCCAGGCCAGGCCCTGAGGGCTTGGATTCTGCCTGGGTTCTGTATGGTTTGTGCTTGGGAGAGTTGCTGGTATAAAACATGCAGGGGCCTGGGAGGCTTGACTTTAATCCCCAGCTGTGCCTTGGTATTTCTTTTTCATTAAGGGCGTCAGGGTTATCGAAGCCGGGAGAATGGTTACAAATAAGTTCCACAGTTCATTTCCCCCCACCCTCGCACAACCCTTGAATGTCTTTGTCATTTTTTCTTTTTTCTCCTGAGAGCAAACTGATTGTTGTGACAATCATCACCCACCACCCGGAATTTTGCATCCCAGATGAACTGGGAGGAGGCCCCAGAATAGGACTGTTCCCAATAACAATGGACTGAGATTTTATTCCTA
>RJWJ010024156.1:0-25100 GCA_004363605.1 Indri indri
TAAAAGGCTAAAAATCAAGTCCCAAAGGACTGGCTGGAAGAACCAACCAAGCTGGGAGAATTAGCTTAGAGAAAAGATAAATCTGTGGGGAGTTGAGGTCTGGACAGGAATAGCTTTTTTCACATATCTAAAAGGCTTTCACAAGAAGTAGGATTATGCTTGTTCTGTGTAGTCTCAGGGAGAGAACTAGAGCTCGTAGTAGAAGCTACGAGGATATACATCTCACCTTAACATACAGAAAACTCAACTTAAACCTAAAGTTGTTCAAAAATGGAATGCAGCCTTAGGAGAGGGTGAGTTTCCTGTCACTGGCGGAACTCAAGCTTAGCCTAAGGAACTTGACAGAAGCTACTGAGCAGAAATGTAGAGAAGATTCAAATGAAAGACAGGTGTGTCAACTAGATGATTGTCAGGATTCCTTGCAAGGCTGAGATTCTACAATTCCTTTGATATTCTCTGATAAATATTCCAGGGCAGAAAGGAAGAGGGAGACTAAATGCTAGAAAGATAATAAAAAGGCTATTGCTGTAGTGCAAGTATAATTTACTAAAGCTATGAAAAAGAAAAAACAATGATCCAAAAAACAAAGCAGAAAAAAAATTTAGGGGTATTCAATAATGGATTTGACAAATGCATGCAAAGCAAAGGAAAAGGGGGAGAGATCAAGACTCTAACAAGGACCTAAAAATAAAGGTAACTGAGAAGAGATAACTATTTGTGGAATAGGAAACAATGTAGCAAAGTTCTGAACATTTCGAGAATTCATTTCAGTAAGAATTCTCATGGGAGACAGTGAAAGCATCTGGACATACATAGTAAATCTAAAAATCTAAAAATGATCACTAAATGCTTATATAAAAGGAATTCATAAATGTATATAAAATATAGTCTTTTAGAAATGGAAATATTAAACCTCTTTGAGCAGTACAGATACGTGGTTGAAGATTGAGGGAGGAGGAAGGAGAAAGAAGAAAGGGTTCTGTGCTGTGTCTGTAGATGGACAAGATTACCATTGTCCAGCATGCTCTGTGCATTTCATTTTTCTTTGCTGTGTATACACCCTATACAGACCGTCCCTGATCTGCAATGGTTTGACTTACAATTTTTGACTTTATAAGGGTGTGATATGTATTCAGTAACGCTCTTTGATTAACGATCAGGTTACATCTGGATAAACCCATAATAAATTGAAAATATCATTAGTGGAAAACGCACTTTCAACTTATGATATTTTCAATTTACAGTGGGTCTACCAGGACATGGCCCCATTGTAAGTCGAGGGTCTGTACAATGGACAAACAAGTCCTAATTTTACAAGTCCTTGTCTAGATGATAAAGCGGTTGTTAAGTGTTTGACAAAAGAATAGTGAACTAAAACACCTTATATAATTTTCTTGTATGCTTGAAAAATTGACAGGAAAGACTGTCTTCTGAAAACAAGTTTTGGAATGCTGATACTTGTCCACTAGTCTGAAAATGACGAGAAGGAAGTGAGAAAGGGAAGGGTTCTTGGCCCTAATGTTCATATTTAGAAAATACTTTCAGATTATAGCTTTTGTTATATGTATAAAATTCATTCAATGCTATTGTTATACCATAGACATTTGAAACATCCAATTTTTATAAAATAACACGTTTTAAATACTTTTATGTCAATTCACAGGAATGACTGTCTTTAGACTAGAACTGTTGAACTTCATCTACTTGAGCGGCATTTTGTTTGTTCACTGAGTGGTAAAGGAGGTGGGGGGAGAAAGGAAGTGCAGGTGGAAGAGTTCCCTGCCAGTGTTTTTAGATAAATGCAGATTTGTCTACTCACTGTTCTGCAAGTGCATTTACTTAGCATTGCTGTGTATGTAAAGGGCTAACAAGTCCTTGATACTGAGAAGTGCCAAAGTATGCTAAAAGTAGAAGCAGCAAAACGGTCCCTTTATAAATGTCCCTTTGTGAGAGTTTCTAGGAAGGATTGTCTTCTGGCAGTGACCTTTGTTAACCCACCCTGTAGAGCTACACACATTTCTGTACTTATTCACTGAGCTGATGGAGAAGGATGGAGAAAGGCAAAAGGAAGTTTCTTTGCTAGCATCTTTACATCTAGGAGACAGTTTCAAATTGCAACCCTAGTTTCTATACGCAATTTTTTTAAGGTAAAGTACCTATGTTTATCAGTCTTTATTTCACAACACTAAGCTTTATAAATATTTGGAGGTGACAATGTATGATAAAAGCAGAGCTAGTGAATTAACCAATTAGTGAATTCTTTGCATTAAAATTAATAGAAAAGAAGCATCTTGGAAGTGGCATTGTTAAACTACCTCTGTGCAGTATGTGTCAGCACTTACTGGGTTGTTAAGGAAAGAGCAGCAAGAAAGCTAAAGAAGGAGATGAATACAGATATGGCCATATTTACAATTTGATTATAGCCACTAATATATGTGTATATTTCTTTTGGTTATACTATATGAATACTATATGAATTGTTAAACAATTAAGTGGAAACATCACTTCTGCTAATATTTTAATAGCACAAATCTGATACTGAACTGTCTAAGAAGCATTATACTTATTTTACTCTATTGCTTTGTGTCTCCTTTGAAATTGGGCATTAAGTGAACACAGTATTTAACTGTAAATTCGATAATATGTCTTTCCAGAGGTCATTTTGTCTTTTAAGATATTTTTATCCCCACAAAAAATAAGAAAATATATCTTTGATTTCATTGAGTAACAAAATATTCAGGGCTTTAGGACTTGAACATTAGTGAATACTCATGATTTATGAGAAAGTGTGATATGTATAAGGTCAACCAGGTAAACAATGTATACTCAAGTTATGTATGTATGTATACACATAACAGGACTAGAAGGATGCACCGAAATGAAAACTGCTTGTGATTTTAGATTTTTTTAGTTCTTTGCTTCTTATGTTTTTCATTTTTCTATAGTGAGCATATTAACCTCCAAAAGTTGAAAAAACATTAATATTATTTTTAAAAGAAATGAATAATAAATGCACACAGGGCTCAAGAAGTTACAGATCAAGGCCAGAACTCTAGATTTGGGAAGGGCTGTACTAAGTGCTTTAGTATGTTCTCTTATGTAATCACTTAAAAAACTCTATGAGCTAGGCATTATTTTTACCTGTTTTTAGAGAAGAGGCTTATAGTGGTAAAGTGACTTTCCCCTGGAGACCCATCTGGAAAGTGGCAGACCTAGAACTTGAATACCAATCTGCCTGACAAAGCTAAAACCCCAGGGACAGCTCAGCTACTAATGATGCTAGGTCTCAGCTTTGCCTAAAACTCAGGTTCGGCTTGCTTGGGGCAGAGCCTGGAAATCAGTATTTTTCTAAAACATCAAAAACTCTGATACACACCAAAGACTGAAAACCACCACTCTGTTACTGAATAGAAAAGACCCCTAAAACTGAAGAAGCATGGTGAGCTCTTCAAAGTGGGAAAAGACAGTGCTCAGTAGAAGGTTAGGCTCTTTGCTTATCCGCTGGGGACACGGGGGCAAGGCATCACTCGACCTCCATGGATACTCACTGAGTATCACACACTCAAGACCTATGCTAAGCAAAGTTCTTTCATGAGATGACTAAGACAACCTCTGTTATAAGTAGCTCAATATTAAAGATCAAAGATACAACTATACAGAAACAAAATTTTAAAGGGGCTATGAGAAGCCAAAAAGCAAAACAACTACTTATATTGGGAGAAGTAAGTGTGACGTATCTTTCAACGACAATCAGGCTGAAACTTGAAGAATGAGCAAATAACATGGCATCTTCCCTGCCAGAACCTACGTACAGATCTTCATATTTCACCGAAACGAGGCGTTCATATGGTGGCTGTTCCAGAAAAGTTTTTATTTCTGATCTATCTTCCCCTTTTTACTAATGAGGAAATTGAGACTCAAAAATCACACAGTCAGTCAATGACAAATCTAAAAGTAGACTCCAGGTCTCTTGACACCCTGTTCATCAGCTTCCTATTAAACCATTATATTTCTTATATTTCTCTCTTCCAGAGTATCTACTTAGTGATTGCTTTTATCTATGTAACATTGGTACTTTTTAAAAAAGAAGTCTAAATTTGGCAGTGCATGTCAAAAACGCTTACGCTGTGAATGTTTTTTGATTCAGCAATTCCACTTCCAGGAATGTATCTAAAGAAATATGAATGTGCAAAAATATTTAGCTCCAAAGATGCTTGTCATACATAGCATATAATAGTGAAAAACTGAATACAATTTACACATGAAACTATATGGGACTGATTAAATAAACCATAGCATTATCATCCTATGAAATACTATTACAGAAGGATATTTAAGAAAAAAACTATTAACTTACTGAGTGGGGGAAACCAGTTATAAAACAGCAAAACACATTTTTGGAGTATGTGTATTAATATAAATAGCAAAAACTAGGATGATATACTGCGGTATATATTAATACACTTTTCCAGGTTTTTATACTGATTATCGTATTCTTTTTCTTTATCTGTATTTTTGAGATTTCCTACGATGAACATACAATTAAACTACAATTAAAGGAACTAGTAAAAGTATTTTCATGGCCAGGCGTGGTGGCTCACACCTGTAATTCTAGCACAATGGGAGGCTGAGGTAGGAGGATTGCTTGAGGCCAGGAGTTCGAGACCAGCCTGAGCAAGAGCTAGACCCCATTGATACAAAAAAACAGAAAACTTAGCCACGCATGGCGACACATGCCTGTAGTCCCAGCTACTTGTGAAGCTGAGGCAGGAAGATCACTTGAGCCCAGGAGTTTGAGGTTGCAGTGAGCTATGATGATGCCACCGCACTCCAGCCTGGGTGACAGAGCAAGACCCTGTCTCAAAAAGAAAAAAGAAAAAGTATTTTCATAAACAGGGATTTAGGAGGCCCTCTTAGGAGAAGATGACCAGGTTAAAAAAAAAAAAGGTATTTTCCCCGGCCCCCTGGGCCCACTGAGGAACCTGAAGTAATCCGAAGGCAGCAGGAGCTTTCTGAATCAAATTCAGACTCCAGAAAATAGTGAAAATTCTTCTGGACAAGGGGAAGTATGGTTTCATGCCCAAGTTGTGAAATCTGGAATAAAGAAACCAAACAATAAATCAAATCATTTTAAATGGCTGGATCACAAAGCCTAAAGGGCACCAGACTGGGAATAAGACAATCTGGATTCTAGCCCCAGTAGACAGCAGTAACTTTAGCCTAAATAAGTTGCTTACTCTTTTGGGGCCCCAATGTCCTCATCTACAAAATAAGAATGACATGGATAAGATCAGTATTTCTCAAACTGGTGTTCCTTGGAATATTAACAGGTATCTCTTTATGTAAGTATATTTATTAAGTAGTAAGTTTAAGTACATTTGGAAATGCTAGACTAGATTATTTCTAAGATCTCCCTCTAACATGGTCTAATTCTGATTCAAATACATAGCTACTTTAATGCATTTAAATTTGTATCTATAGATACACTGTCTGCTTTAGATTTTTTCATAGTAATAGGAATATTAGAGGATGCAAAGTAGATAACAATCTTTTTGAGAAAATTTCATACCTTGACAGGAGCTGAAAGAAGACAAAGGGATTAAGACCAAGAGGGGCAAAAATAGTGTTTGAGTAAAATAATAAGAGTATTAATAATAAATTTAACCAATGTCTTCCATTCTGTTCCTATCCTTTTAAATGATCTTTTTTTTCAAATTCTTTCATAAGTGGCTAAAAATAGAATTATTTCAATATAAGTTCAACCCAGTCAATTTTTTAAAAATATTCATTTTTAGATCACAGTCTTTTGACTATGGCAATAAACTATCATCTTTCTCTCCTTGTGTTAACACAGTCTCCTCCCTGGAGCCATTACGACTTATAAGACAAACCCAAATTTTGAACAGCTGAGTTCTATGTCATTTATTAATAGTATCACCTTTGGTCAGCCTGCTATAGCCAGATAAAGGAAGATCAGACTGCAGAGAATTTGTGACTCAGTTAAGAGAGTCTGCCCTATCTCCCTTTCTCTAAGCTCAGCATAGCCACAACTGGCTCCCTAAATAGTCGCAGAGGAAGCCAAAGTAATCAGGTAGCAGAGAGAGAAACAAGAAGTACCAATAAAGAGAAGTTTTACAGAAAGAGAAGTCCAGTAACACAGGAAATGTATCAGGCAAAAGAGTAGCTGTGGATTAACATGGAAATGTCCTTGGAATGCACTAATAATCTGCAATATGAATAATTCTCCCATGTATATCTGAAATTTGACTGAATATATGTAAAGTGTGTAATACCAGCATACTAATTATAGATTTATCCTATAGTAACCAGTTATTACCAAAAGGCTCTTAAGCCTTACTGAGATTTCTCCCTCAAGACAGGATTCTAGATAGATTTTTAAATCAAAGCATTTTAAAAAATATTATTGTGTATAAATCTGAGTAAATACACGTGTGAACAGCATAAAAGTTCAAGCTACAGATGTTTGTATCTTTATATATTTTCAGTCACTTTGGAATAAGAATAGGGTTCAAACTATTGCTCAGAGAAAAGATACTGTATTAAAGCTGGAGGTGTTGGTGAAAAACTCAAAGCCACAAATAAGTCTCTGAGTATTCAATACATTATCCATAATAACTTTCAATGTCAAATTCTGTACTATTAGTAAAACGGTATGTGAAAGGGATTTACCGCTGTTTAACTTCTTTTAAAAACCTGGAAGAATACCATGTTAATTCTTTAAAAAGCAGAAAACAAAACTCAAATTTCTTGCAGGTGTTTTTTTTTTTAAAGTATGAATATATTAAACATATTAAAGGTAGACCACTCCAAGTAACAAATCATACGGAACTCCAAGTGAAGGCTAGTTTGAATATTGGTAGAAATACTCTCAAATAATGTTTAAATTCTGGGCAGCTTTTTGCTAACATTGCTAATATTCTATTCTAATTCTTCTATTGCTAATTCTTCCCTTCTTCTGATATTCTATTCTCTATTTTGTCTATCAAGACAGTTGTTTTTATGCGTCAGTATATTACATATAAGAAACTGACAACATGGAACATTTATCAGTTCCTTTCTGATGGAACATGATAAAAAGTAAATATAAATCAGCCGAAGTATGAGTTCACAAATAAAAAATACCTATAAGTGTCCCCTTGACTACCTTATCAACAAACACTGTTCAAAATGGGTAATTACAAAACAGCGTAAGAAGATAATCTCAGGTGTTAACTATTTTCAACAGCAACGAAAGTTTGAAGTGAGAAGGAAACGTATCTTAACATCTGATTAAAAGGATTCAGTTATAAATTTTTACCTTTTACAGAGCTTTAAAAGCACCTTTTGGCAATATAATAATACCAACTAACTACTATCTATGGAGTGTTTTACAGTCAGCCAGGTACCATGTTAGAAAACTTACACACATTAATGCTAGTGTGTAAAGGCTAGTGTGTAATACTAGTGTGACAATAATTCTACCAATAAATAATGTTGCAGGCAAGGGTATCAAGGCTCAGAGAGTTTAAGGCCCAGGGCCCCGAGGCATTCATTAAGAAGCCCAGGGCCACACAAGTGATAAATAGTAAAGGGAGACTCAATGCCGATCTTGTTCTGATAGGCCCAAGAGCCTTCTTACCGCTGAGGAAGAAATGCTAATTTACCATTACAGGGCTTGTGTGGATACAATTTTACTAACACTATCTTTTTTTAAAAATAAAATGTTATCTATGTTTTATCATGGAAAAAAGTCCAAGATACACTATTAGGTTAACAAAAAGTCACAGAACAGTGATTGGTGTGATCTTATTTAAATAAAAAATGTCTACACACGAGAACATACTGTCAAATACACCTCAGTGTATAAATGCTTAGGAAAGGGTCTGAAAAAATTCACCCCAATCCCTTTACAGTAACTACCTCTAGGAGAGGGAGTAAAATTGGAGTGGGTAAGATGAAGGGAGATTTCACTTTTTACTCCGCATATCTGTGTTGTTTTATAAGGATGCATTACTTTTATAATTTGTAAAAAAGAAATGCATGTGTGCACATGCACACACACACACACACACACACACACACACACAAATACAGACCCTATGCCCTTAAATCTGAACTCCTGGTACAGCACCCTTACGTAAGAATGGCACTTCCCAATGAAGCAAATGGTAGCTGACAAGTGCCTACGCAAAATATCTTCCCCTTATTTCTGGAGTCAAGTTCCATTTAGGACCAATGCACGAGGTCTTTCCCTAGATTAAGAAAGAATCTGAGAGGATCTGGATAGATTTAGTGATGAATTATAAACATCACATCTGGGCCAGGTGCAGTGGCTCACGCCTGTAATCCTAGCACTCTGGGAGGCCGAGGCGGGCGGATCGTTTGAGCTCAGGAGTTCCAGACCAGCCTGAGCAAGAGCGAGACCCTGTCTCTACCAAAAATAGAAAGAAATTAATTGGACAGCTAAAACTATATAGAAAAAATTAGCCGGGCATGGTGGTGCATGCCTGTAGTCCCAGCTACTCGGGAGGCTGAGACAGAAGGAATGCTCGAGCCCAGGAGTTTGAGGTTGCCGTGAGCTAGGCTGATGCCACGGCACTCTAGCCCAGGCAAAAAGAGTGAGACTCTGTCTCAAAGAAAAAAAACAAAAACATCATATCTGTTCAACTTTTGAAAGACATGGCTCAGTCTTTACTCCTTCAATGATCTGCTGCTTCCCCATGAGGCCTACTGTGCTAATTTGGTCACAATGTGCCTTCTGCTTTGTATAAAGCTCTGGGATGTGCAAATAAAGTATTATTCCCAAGTAGACTATAAGCATCTTGAGGGCAGAGTTTGGATCCACCTGTCTAAGTGTTCTACTGAATCAAGATTAATCAAGCTCTTGGTATTTATTCATTTACTGAAAACTCATGTTATGAGCCATGCACCATGCCAGGAGCAGAAAATATACCAGTGACCAAAATAAACAAGGTCTCTTCCTTACTTTATATTTATATTTATATTATGTTTGTGGGGATAGGGACATGGAGGGAGGACTTAGAATACATATATGTAACAAGCAATTATAAAGCAATGTAATAACGCCTAAAATAACATATGGAATTACTGGAACACACAGGAGGAGAAGCACTAAAGCCAAAGCTTTCTGGAAAAAGTGAGACCAAAGCTGAGGCCTGAAAGATGAACAGGAATTGGATAAAAAAAAATGGTTAAAAAGTACCCTAGTATATAAAGGTAAGAGACAGTAGCATGGCTAATTAGAGGAACTGAAAATAGCACAAGCTGGCTGGAACCCAGAGTATGGGGGAGGGGCAGAGGCTGAGAGATTAGGCGGGAAAGTTTGGCAGGGGCCAGATCACGCAGCGCTTGTAAACCATGTAAGGAGTTAAGGGGAGCTGCTAAAGAGTTTGAACCAGTGAAGTGACAGGATCAGACTTGCCTTTTTATAAAAATCACTCCAGTTACAGTGTGGAGAATGGATTAGAGAAGGGCAAGGCTAAAGGCTTACAGAGCAATTCAGGCAAGAGATAATGGTGTCCCGAAGGAAGAGTGGCAGGGGAGATGGAAAGAACTGGACATATTTGAGAGAGATTGAGGAGACCAGAATTGACAGTCTATTCTGTGACTTACTGTAAATGGAGGGGTGAGGGGAAGACAGGAGTTAAAGAGGGTGTCCAGATTTTTGGCTAGAGCATTGCCGGAGATAGAAAATATAGAAATAGATACATGTTTAGGGAAGGTGGAGGGGGCAAGAGAATGAGTTTAATTTTGAACTAACTATGGGATTGTGAGATAGCCAACAGGTTATGCTGGTAAAAATCCAGAGCTCTAAACTGACGCTGACATAGAGTATGTATATTTGAAAGTTAACAACATAAAGATACTAATTGAAGCTATGGAAATGGATGTGACCAATTTGGGGGAGAATAATTAGAGTAAGGAAAGGAGTAGGTGTTAAGGAACCCCAAAATTTTAAGAGACACAAAAGAGACTAAAAGAGACAGCCAGAGAGGTAAAAGGAAAACCAGAATGCTTGGAGTGAGAGAAGCCAAGGAGGGTATTCCAAGAAAAAGCGGTCAACAGTGTGCTTTCTAAACATTGATTGAAACTAACCTTCGGTAAATTAAAATGCCAGTAATTCTTCCTATCTTCTATTCAGCTTCCAGTTTCTTTTTGTGGTATATGTGCAATAATATTCCCCACTCCCCCAAAACTAGGTCCTCCTGATTTTCTTATTTCCAACACTTTCTTACAAAACCTGAGTCTCACCTCCAATTCTGTCTTCCACAATAACTAATCACTAAATTCTGCCAATTTTATTTTTATAATCTTTTCACATCTTTTCTTCCCTTTTCATTGCTGCGGCCACCATGCTAATCCAGGTTCTAAGTACTACACAACTGGACAGCTATAGCCCACTGGTCTCCCAGACTATTCAGTCCTTCACCTCCTCTCTAGGGCAATCCTGTTCACACAGAATAACCTATCAACTTATCCTAAAATATTAACTTTAATTGCTTTATTCCACTGCTGAAAATTTTCTAATGACTTCCCAATAAATCATTTGTTCAAAAATTTCATTCATTTAGCAAGTATTTATGTAGAGCAGTGCTTCTCAAACTATCTATGCTAAGGTCCAACTGTTTTTTTTTTTTCCTTTTACATTTCAATCCTCTGCAGACCAATATTTTTGCAAAATATAATTTTAAAAACTGTGACAATGTCAAATTGCTATAAAAGTTTCTAAGTGCTTACTCTCAATTTCCAATATTTATTTTATCATGGACTGGTAACAGTGGTTCATGATCCAACAATGGTCTACAGCTGACATTCCAAACACCCCTGATGCTGACAATACATAGATAAAAAGACATTACCGTTGTGCCTTCAAAGACCTTTGAGGACAGGACGGGCCCCCTACAACAGAGAATTATCCAGCCTAAAATGTCAGTAGTGCCAAGGTTGAGAAACTCTGCCTTAGGAGTATAATGCAAATGAATAATTGTAATACATTAAGAACACAGCTAGATTATAAGTAAATAAAAGGTGCAGAGGAAGCATAGGAGAAGCACCTGAGTCTGTCTGGAAGTTTAAACAGGGACAGTGCTCATAAAAAAAGTCCTTATCTCTTGATTCATAGATTTCCACAACCCAACCCGAATCTAAGTTTTTAATCTTATTTCCTGCTCCTTCCCAACAACAGCTCTCCTAGACTGGTCTAAGTCATGAGTTCTATATCTTGCTTAGTCTGTCACTCTTCCCAGGAAATAGACAACCATACCTGTCCCTCCTCCTATCCAAAATGACCCACCATTTAAGGCCTCACTCAAGCTCTGCCTATTCCATGAAGTCTTCTGTGATTATTTTTAAATCCCTATAGGATTTATCATCTATACCTCCCATTTGGCACTTAATCATATACTGACCTTTGATATCACTTGTTAGGTTATATTGTTTAGCTTTTAAATGATTATTTAATTTTAACATTTATGTTCCATCTCCAGGTTGACAGTTTATTTAAGACAGAACTTATCTGACACACCCATAGCAGCCACTTCCTTCCTATATTATGCTACAATAGGTGGCAAAAAACATATGAAAAAAGTGGCATTAGTTATTAGGCATTACAGTCCTACCACCAGCTCTTCATGACTCTTGAGTTCCCCACAATTTGAATATATCAGATTACTAGAAAAGTCAGTTATTTACAATGCACAGGACAGCCAGAGGCTGCCTCAAAGAATGCTCTAGAGGTCCCCCAAAAGTGAAGTTAGAAGGCCCATTTTAATGGTTTTACATGATGGGCTTTCATGGGAGAATAGCATAAGGGTTAAGGGAATAGATTCTGAGGCTAGATTGCTGGGGTTCAAATCTGACTCTATCACTTACTATTTAATAGTTATGTGTCTTGGACCAGTTACTTAACCTTTCTGAGATTTAGTTTTCTGCTCTGTAAAATAGGGACAATATAGTATCTACCTCATAAGGGTGTTGTGAGGATTAAATAAGTTAATATACAAAATAATAAGTAAAGCATAAGGTTGTAGTGAGGATTAAATATGTTAACATACAAAATAATAAGTAAAACACTCAAAACAATGTCTGGCACTATATAAGTATTAGCTACCATCCTCATTTTCATCATCAGTCTAAATAGGGGAGTATAGCAGGAGAAAACACCAACCATTTCACTTTAGGGGTCATATGAGTTGCATTCCTCAACAGAATGGTTTTTGAAGACTGAAAACAAATTCACGCACAGTTCCTCAGATGTCAGAAACTCTGCTCTCCCTGGAGGCACTCTTCTCCCATTTTCCTATTTAATGCTTCCTCAGCTGCTTAAAGGCCTGGATGCAAATGTTCTCTGCAAAGAAGACTATTTATACCCATTACTGTAATGCAAAAAGTACTGGGAGGAAGTAGTTTGCTGCATATCAAGAAACTGTTTTTCTCTTTGTAGCAGAAAAGGACAGGTGCTCTGCCTACCTGCTAAGGGGCTACCACCAAAGCCCTCGGAATCCAGGCCCTTAATCCTGAGCTCTCCTCTTCTACCAAAAACTTCTTGAAGGCAGTGGGATATACCTGTTCCCTGATAACTTTCTGTGCTGACAGTGGAGCCACCCAGAGAGAGAAACAGACTGTGATATTATTATATCTTTTGTTTGTTGGCTTTTTAATTTATACATTAGAAATATAACATCATAGTAAAACACTCAGACACAAAGATAAAATAGAGTAAAAGAACAGAAGTCTCCTTTTATTCCCCATCCCAACTTCCCTTTAATGGGAGTAAACACTTTTTCCAAATTAATGTGTGTCCTTAGAGATTTTAATAACATAATGTATTTACTTTCAGTTTTATATATTTTTATTAACACAAACACGCCTCTATATTTGGAGCTATGTCATTTTAAGATTGGCTCTAGTCATTTCCCTTACTGGTGGACATTCAGGTTAACGATTAGACTTCAACTTTGAAGTGACCCAATTGTTGATCTGTAAGTAACTCAACTGTCGTTAACAAGAAATCTAATCCATTGGATATTCTGTAGACCAGGGTGAGTTGTATAATTATTTCATTATATATTACAGTGTAATAATAATAGAAATAAAGTGCACAATAAATGTAATGTGCTTGAATCATCCCGAAACCACCCCTCCCCAGTCTGTGGAAAAATTGTCTTCCATGAAAACAGTCCCTGGTGCCAAAAAGTTTGGGGACCTCTGCTGTAAACAGCACTGCCTCTCCAAAAGATTTATGTCTTAAAGTCTGTCTATAAATAAAAAAAAATGCCAGCTGAATTTACATGTAGTTTGAGATAGAAGTGCTACATTATAATATCTATTCAGATATAAATTTAACTTAAAAAATTAAAACCAAGGAAAAATTAATTCAAGGTCAAAGATTACAACTTATAAAAAGTTACCTATAGTATTTTTTTATTGCATATGCTTTGTCTCTAAATCCTGCTCTAGAGATTTTGGAAATCACACGGTCATAAGCCATTTTCTTCTTCTATTTAAAAAAAATTATAAATTTCCCAACCTGAGTTAGAATTAGTAAATTATTACACTCCTCATATCCAGGTATCATCTAAAGTACTTTAGTGGAAAATCAGAGGAGAGAAGTTTTGCATCTCTAACTAGTGAGCAACTGCTTTCTTTTCCTCTGCTAATAAATTACAGGCAGACTTGAACAGATGTCAGGTTGGCATTCAAAACCTAAAATACAGCTGAAAAGCAAGTTATGACTAATACAAGGAAAAAAGATGAATGTCAGAAAGCTTCATTTTTTCTCCTTTTTTTCAAATTTCAGATAAGCTCTTTAGCCTTAGGGTTCCTTTTACAGAGCCCTGGAGTTTTGCTAGATGTCTTAACCCCCATTTAAAATGCAATCTCTCCTCATGAGTGGGGGTGTGAAAATGCATTTTAAGAGTGTCAGTGTTTATGTTAATCTTAGCAAGAACTCCCTCTCTCCCAAATATAGCATGCACAAAACCTTAGTGCCCTTTCTTCCACTATGTTTTATTTGCACTGTTTTTAGCATGTGAAAGATGTCTGTGTGTGATTGAAAGGCTCCTTATCTTCTCGGCAGCTCTACTTCATAGAATAACTGCAATTTCACTTATGATATCAGAAAAGAGTTGCTTTCCTCTTGAATTTCAAAAGAAACCTTAAAAATACAGATTGAAAATGGGCTTACAGAGGGAGGCACGGGGGGGAAAGGAGACCAAAAAGAACACAGTGTCAGTTTCAAAGAATGGGGGCACAAGACCATAACAAGTGGCTTTCCTCCCCACTAGGTGGCCTGAACATCTACAGCCCACAGATCCACTGAAAGACAGTGTGAGGCTGAGTGAGGCCTTCTGTCTCTACACCCTTTTCCTTCTAGCTCTTTCCTTGGATAGATGTGAACCTATTCCCAAGATTACATTAAGAGACACTAATTCTTTAACAATATTCCACTGTTCATTGAAAACGATTTGTTTTTTTACTTTGAGACTTACAGTTTAGAGAGAATTGCCAGGAATGCTGGAAAAATGAAGTTTCTTTGTAGAAACTCTATCTTTGCCAACAAAAGAGCTACGACGAGAACTGAGGTAATCATTTATTTATCCTGAGCACTCTCCACAAGACTGCATGCTGGGGAATAAATGTGGTAATCGTATAAATTCCACTGATACCTGAGTATGCCCAAGGACAGCAATCAACTGCTGAATTTATTCACCTATACTTCCAGATACCAGCTTTTGATGCCAACATTTCTACTCTGGGACTCGAACAGTGCTTTCTACTATCCCACAAAGTATGGGTTTAAGGTAATTTCTAATTAAACATCCATTGTTGTGAGGGTTGGAGGGCATGCTAACTAAATATCTATTTGGTATTCACTAAGTACACGGTATAGGTCTAGTGTTCTTCGCTAATGCTTTCTTATACTCCCAAGGAAGAACCACCCGGCTTGGGTTTGGGTGAGCCCAACTGCTGTGGACAAGGAAAAAACTAAAGAGTTACACTGATTAAAACAATAATGAAAACAAAAGTCTAAATTGATATTCCCCTAGTGTAATCCCTTTTCCTATTTCTATATAGGCCTTTATCCCTCAGTCTGTTGAGCTTTATGTGACTTGTAAGGATTTCCTGGATTTTAATTCTATAAAAATATAACAAAAGCAGGAAGGTATACACTATGTACATGAAAGTATAATACTTCAAGAAAGAAACTAACAAATTGAAAACTCTATGACAATAATTTTCACATATATTACCTCATCTGATCCCTAATTTTATTGCATAATTGGGGTCTCTGGTTAAGTTATTTAGTCCTCCTATATCATCTCATCAGCAACATTCTGTATGCACCTAAACTATATTTTCAATTTTGAAAAGGCAACACGAAGTTTTACGAGCAAAAGAACCATGTTATCTAGAAGCATAATTATCAGTCTCATAAACACAATGACAGAAGAGAATTCTAAATTTATCACTTTGTAAATTTGAAAAATTGATATATAGGCAAAAAATACATTTAGTTAAAATTCCTGCTTACAAAGTAATATAACTCCAGACTCCGTGGTAAAGATGTATGATTTGGTCTCTAGCTGAAAAGTAAAACAAAAAAGCTCCAACCTACATACATTATTCTTTTCTAATCTTTTTTTGAATCTGAATTGATTTAACCAATTATACCCAGTGTTCAAATGAATCCCAAAACCATACAGGTTTTTCTATTTAGTTAACAAAGAGTGAGGAAAAAACCAGCCAATTTTGTTCCCACCTGGCAGGATAAAAGAACACAGGATATGCATAAAAAGGACTTGCATAATTTTATTTATATTCTATCCAAATGTAGCGAATTTTACTTTTATGTAGCTTTATTAAAACATAATGAGAACTTGATAACCACACTGTAGTTGAAGTACAATAAAGTATTTTAATATAAAATTCCCCCAAAATTCAAAAGAAAAAAGAAGCCTCTATTGAAAAATAGAGAATGGCACATGCGTAGCAAGAGAATTATTTCTCAGCCATTTAACCATTAAAAAAAAAGGAAGCTTTACTGTTTTTTGGATACTGGGCTTCATTGAGAATAAAGAAAATAATATTTTTCAATTTAGCTCAAAAGCCAAGGTAGCTTTATACTTGCTGTCTTTTAAATCAAACTGATAACACATGCTTCTTGATGGCAAAAAACCACAAAGAGAAAAGAACATTACTTTTAATAAAGGACAGAACTCATTTTTTGTCTAATTAATTTAGTGTAAAAATACTAGAAACATAAATGCATAATAAAGGATTCTGGCCAGAAACACTCACAAAATTCAACTCTACAGTCCTTAATTAAAAAGCACATCAATAACAAAAACCACACTACTATAATTTGACTCATTTCAATATGGATATCAGAAACAGATTAAATTCACTAATAGATTCCAAACCTGTTTTGATTTAATTTCAAGCTCTTTGACATCTAGCAAGGTCACAAATTGACCAACGTGAGTCTTACTCTACTTCTTTTTGTGTCATCTACCCAACCTTACATGAGGCCCTCAGGAGCAGGGTCTGCATAATCCACAAACAGGTGACTATCTGAATAACTGTATCCTTAATGCTTCCAAACAGTGAGAAAACATTTATAATATTATTAAAACATAATGGCTTACTACAGAAGCAGTTATTTTTTTTACTTGTTGGCTGGATAGTATAAATGTTCAAAGAAATAGAATCATTACCCTCCTTCTGCACTAGGTCTCAGTCCTGAGAACCAATAAAAATATTCCACAAGAACAACTTAGACTATTTGGAATCATCTTTTATCTCTGCTTTTACCCAACATATACTTAAACAATATTCTCATGTCTTGACCAAAAATACACATTATCAAGATGGTGAACTACCACATTTTAAAATGTTTTCCAAATTAGAATTCTGTGTTTTATGGACTTGGCCTTTGTATCCTTCAGATAAAAAGTATGTTATTGCTATTTCAAGGTGTACAAAACTCAGGTGATGAGGGTCTCTGTCATTTTCTCTTAATCCAATTCCAAACTCGACCTTTACCCAGTGAACAGGTGTGTGCTGTGTCTGTAATTTATCAGAGTGAGCGACCAGGCAGAAAAGCTAGCAACAATAGAGGCTAATACAATCCAAGTACTTAGTGCCTAGAAAGCAGTTCTTATCCCCACCATGATGAATGTACTTTTATCTTCCAGTAGCAATTTAAAGATAAAGAATGATGGGGGTGAGGGGAGTAATATATTTGTATTCCTTCCATTTTTTTGAATACTGTTTTTATACTCATAGTCTGCCAGAAGCTGTTATGTTATAAATTCCTTTCTCAGATATTCTGTTGCTCACATTCCATTCCAATGTATGATATGGATATGAAAACAGTCATCATGACAACATTTCCACTGGGCAAATAAAATCACTTCATACAGATAAATTAAATAAACCTTCAAGAAGAAAGTGATAAATGAGTACAGCATTTCTTTGTGTACAATATAGAAACTCCTATTTATATCCTGCACTTGTCTTTTTAGATCAAATTTATCTTATTTAAAAACATGCCAGGTATCCATTTACTAGGTATGAAGATGTACTAACTGGGTAATGCAACAGTACAATAAAAAGGAGCAGTAGCTAATATTAGAACAGTGCCCATAGTCTAATAGATAATTATTATTTCACAGGGTAAATCTGAACCATAGTGGATCTTTAGAGTCAGGTGAAATTTCTCAATATGTCCTATAGGAAAACATTCTTAAATAAATAAATGAAATGAAGCAACCACAAGTATTATTTCTATGACTTCTCCATAAAATTACAATGTAATTTTTAAAGTTCTAACATTTTGAAGTTTTTTCAGAAAACGTATCTGTTTACGTTTTCAAAAAACAAATTAAAATAGAAAAATACTTTAGCGGGTCTGAAAAATAATTTCAAAACTATCAAAAAGATTCTTCATCACATTAATATTTTTAACAATACAAGATTTTTATCATATTTTCCCTTTTAAACTTACCCATCTGCTCCACAATCTCTGGAGGAAATACTCGGGAAGCAAATGCTCTTCTAAAAATGTCTGAAAATTCCTTGTCCAGACCTCCTATTCCCATTTTTTCAAAGTTCCAGTCAGGATTGATGATAGATTGGCGATTTTCCTTGGTTTTAGCTTTGCCTATGTCAAACAAATATAATCAAATGTGAAACAAGGACTTCATCATTAACTGTAAAAAGACAGAACTCCCTTGGCATCCTAAATGAATAAAGAGAAGCTATCCTTATGCAAAGATGAACAATATAGTCTAAACTGATTTTCTAATAAAAAGGGTTAAGTTTTGTTATGTTATCTACTTTGTCTGGTCCCCATTTATGGTCACTAATACATTTTTGAAATGACTAGCTAACTTATGCTGTAGTCTGTCTTAATCAATCCATGAAATTTAGTTTCAATAACCTTTAATCTAACCAAATTAACTAACTTGGTTGATTAGATGAAACAACATGTGCATATCTGATGAAGACAATACTAGCTGACAGAAATGTAACTGAAATCTAACAGTCTCTAAAGTCTTCTAAAGCAAGTGTATTTCAAAATACATATATTTATCTAGATTAAGTTTGTACAGGTATTTAGGTATATAACCCCTCAGCTTAAGAAGATGCACTCAATAAGTTTGATGCCTTATTTGCTTTTTATTCACTTGCACACAAAAGTCTAAAAGCATTCTAAAGACTTCAATGATTACAAAATTCATGTTTACAAATTCTTTCTCAAGGATAAAAATTATCTAACTTAAATGTCAGAGTGCCACCTAAAGTAATTCAAGAGAACCACAGTTACTATTTCAAGAAATTAAGTACCTCAGTATACTTTACTGTAAACAAAAAAAGTAATAATATAGTTTTTATAAAATCGGGGAAGAAAATGTCACATTAAAAAAGTTTATCCTAAGAAATGATAAATATTTAAGGTAATAAATATGTTAATTAGCCTGATTTGATCATTCCACAACGTATACATGTATCAGAATACCAAGCTGTACCCCATAAATATGTAATTACTATTTTTCAATTAAAAATTAAATTAAATTTTTAAAGTTTGTCCTAGATGGTAATGGGTAGAGTTTTGAGGTGCTAAGACTTCCTTTAGGAAGCTATCAAAAATATTTTTCTTACACTCTACTGTCCTCTTGTGGCCAAATTTACTGCATGCCAAATTATTATACTATGCAATTTTATTTTCCAATGGAAAATTTTGCATGGATTACTTAGAAATACCTACATTGGATGAAAGTTATATAAACTCCCTTGGGATAATATGTCTTAACAAAAGGTGCTCAAAAATAAAATAATAATATAAAGAAATCACTTCATAAATTTATTGGATAACAGAAGATTATAATATATCCTACATCTATAAAAGTGACATATATAGACATTAAAAATCATGTTGGAGGAGTGTATTTAAAATGCTTGAAATATGTTAAGCAATAAAATCAAGTTATAAAACTGTATAAAAACAATCAAATTTTAGAGTGTGTGAGTTGTTTTAGAGTCTATCCATATTTCATAAAATATTTTACTTTATAATTAAGAAAAAACAATTAGGGGAAATGGTAAATTATGGACTAAGAAAAGAGGCCACACATTCAAAGAATGTTAAGTAACCTTAGACATGATGTGCGACCAAAGAAAACTCTATTTTCTACTGGGGTACATATTAACATAGTTCAATCACCTGAAAGTAAGAATTACTATACAGTTAATTGCACCATTATTCAGGTGAGTTCCTATTATTAGAGACCAAGCTGCATTGTTTTAATATAATAAAAGTCAGGCTAAAGTACAAGAGTAGGATTAAACTACAAGTCTGTTGGAAAGATTTTACCTGCACGTTCATCACTTAACTCAATCACTAATAGAAGTGATGACAGCATCTCATTTAATACAAAACCAGGGGAGGGGCATTCTACAAAATAACTGACCAGCTCTCAAAGTCATAAAAGACAATGAAAGTCTGAGCAACTGTCAGAGACTGAAGAAGACTGAAAATACAGAGCAACTAAACTTAGTGTGGGATCCTGAATCAGATGCTGGATCAGAACAGGACGTAACGGAAAAACTAGTGAAATTCAAATAAAGTCTATAGTTTAGTTAGTAGCAATGAAACCATGTTAATTTCTCAGCTTTGATAACTGTACTATGGTCACATAAGATGTTAACATCGGGGAAGCTGGTGAGGGCATACAGGAATTTTCTGAGCTATTTTTGCAAACCTTCTGTAAGCCTAAAATTATCTTAAAACTAAAAGCAAAAAAATTAATTTTTTTTTTTTTACTTTGAGTGTGGCTACTAGGAAATTAAAAATTACATATGCGGCTCACATTCTGTTTCTATTGGATAATGCTAAATCCAGATGAAGGTTTTAAACTTTTTCATCAGTAAATCTGACAAATAAGAAATACCTCATGATTTCATGATAAGCCCTCTCAAGGGAGGTGTCCCTCTTCTCTTTCCTTACTTGAAAATCACTGTACATGAGTCACATATAATATTAACAATAGAGATAGTCTCACTTTATTCAGAATCTTCTAAAAACCATAAATCTTACCAATAAGATTGAGTGATGAATTTTCTGCTTTTTCAAATGCAACTTGACTATTTCCAACAACCAGTCCTACCTCAATCTGCATAGAAAGACAATAATTAGTAGTCTAATAGCAGACTTCTGGACTTCTCAAAGCAAGGTCAAAAACGAAGTGGACATGAGGCCACCACATGCAAAGCAAGTCTTCCAAACTACCATCTGAGTTATATTTACTTTTCTCATAACTAACTACCTTCTAAAATTCCTATGTGCTTTATTTCAATGCCTATATCTTTCCAATAATGTCTTTCTTAATATTTATTTACAAAAAAATCTGCATTCAACCAAAATTACAAGTACATATATGTACAAATTTCAAATTACTATTAGGTCTGCAAATAAGTATATTTTAAGCTATATTTTAATAACAAAGGTGGCTATAAAGGCAATTTTCCCCTACTATCTTTAAAGAGTACATAATATGGAAAAAAATCACTGAGATAACAGTTAGGAAAATTATATTAATCTAGATAATTAACATCATAAAGACTACCTAATAAAGAATATTAGAAATAAAGCATACCTTCTGCCTTTTGCCTGTCGCAGGCTCTCCCTTCAAGATGCTAGGATCCATGGCTTCAATATCCTTCACCAGTAAGCCAAAAAGCTTTTCATTGAAACTAAATACCAGCTATGTAGAAAAGAGATAAGGGGAGAAAAATCACTTCATAATATAATGGCATGATTCTCACATTATCACCAATGTTTTTCAAACATAGAAAACCAGTTTTCTCCTGTACACCCCTCTCCAGTCTGCTCCACAGGCAAACTATGTACATGGCCAACAAGAATAAAAGAGAGCTAACATTTATGATCTCCTAAGTACCAAACACCAGGCGGTTAGGTTATATACTTAATATTCACAAACACTCTTGGAAACAGAAATTATTATTCCATTTTATGAGTGAGGAAGCTGAGGTCCAGAAAGAAGCTAAGCAATGGTGCTCAGAGTCACAGTAAATGATAGTAAATGCCAGGAGTTAAGCCTCTGTCTGTGACTCTAAAATTCATGCTTTTCTATAACCAGTATGAAATGCCTGCTGTACAAGTGCAGAGACAAGTTCTGAATGCTCAATCACTGTTTCCCAACATATTTACTGAGTGCCTTCTGCAAGCTCAGCCTTCTATGTGCTGGGGTATAACAGTAAATACAACAGGCAGGGCTGCCTCTCAATCCTGCCACTACTAACTACTACAAATGAGAATAAGTACGAAGAATGGTGATTTGGGGTAAGATATTTATTTCTTCTCTGCATTATGGAGGATTTTCTTTCACAGATTTATTGCTATATATATGCTACTGGGTTTAAAATTATTAGACAAATACCAAAGCATTTTCTATTAAACATTCTTCTAAGCATTTTATATTAAGATAGTAAAACTAAAGGAAAAGGTAAAAACAATGAAGTTTCAGCTAGGCAATCTGAGCACAATTATTAGCCAAAAAATACATGAATCCAGAAGAAATACAGCATAGTCCCAAAATCAAAAGACAGGTAGCCAACAAATTATCAGCTAAATGTCACCCTGAGGAGCTGCCTTGGACCATCCAATACAAAACAGCACCACAGTGACTCTCTAGTGCAGCATCCTGGTTTACTTACATCAGAGTATTTAACAGCACATGGCATTTCTGTCTTACTTTCTGTATTCCCCAACTACAGAATAAGCTCTGTGAGAGCAGAACTTGTATCTATTTTATTAGCTGATGTGTAGTGCCTAAAATAGTGGCTGGAACATACTAGGTGCTATTAAATAGTTATTTAGTTCTAAGTTCATTGTCATCTCAGCTATGTCGCTGGTTGTGTAGCCATGGGCACATCAATTACCTTCCCGAGACCTAAAAGTCCTCATTTGTAAATGAGGAGGTTAAACAAGATAATTTCTGAGGTTCATTCCAATGTTAGTACTCTTAAAAAAAAGGTACTATATCCTTTTTCTATCAGTAATTCAGTTCCCATTTGGAAAAGCTTGATATTATAATATATGTATTATCCAAATTCTTTGAGTCTTATTATTCCAGATTTCTGCCATTTCAGTTAGAGAAATGAATGAAAAGTAATAACAACACTCCTTTCACTCCAGTAGCTCCTTCCTTCTAACACTGCTCTCATTCCCTATCTTACCTACCTTCCCATGTCAGATACTGCAACAGCAGTCTAAGTAAGTGTACTTTAGAGAGCAGAGATTCTCAAACATTTTGGTTTCAGGAACCCTTTACCCTCCTAAAAATTTTGAGGAGCCCAAAGAGCTTTTATTTATATGGATTATATCTATTGATATTCACCATATTAGAAATTAGAACAAAAAGCTTTAAAATTTATTAATTTAAAAATAATAATAATTGGGCCAGGTACACTGGCTCACACCTGTAATCCTGGCATCCTGGGAGGCTAAGGTGGGAGGATCACTTGAGCGGGGAGGATCACTTTGAGATAAGCCTGAGCAAGGGCAAGATCCCATCTCTACAAAAAATAGAAAAATTAGCTGGGCATGGTGGCATGTACTGGTAGTCCCTGTTACTCAGCAGGCTTAGGAAGAAGGATTGCTTGAGCCCAGGAGTTTGAAGTTGCAATGAGGTATAATGATGCCACTGCACTCTAGCCAGGTGACAGAACGAGACTCTGTCTCAAATACATAAATAAATAAATAAAAATAATAATAAGTCCAATATATGTTAACATAAATATTTTTAATTTTAAAAAGTTTTATTTTCCAAAACAAAAAACACAAGGGAGGCTGGGCCCAGTGGTTCATGCCTGTAATCCTAGCACTTTGGGAGGCCAAGGTAGGAGGATTGCCTGAGGCTGGGGGTTCAAAACCAGCCTGGGCAATAGAGAGACCCTGTCTACATAAAAAGTAGAAAAGTTAGCCGGGGTGATGTGCGCCTGTAGTCCCAGCTACTTGGGAGGGTGAGGCAGGAGGATCACTTGAGGATCACTCCAGGATTTGGAGGCTACAGTGAGCTATGATGTTGCCACTGCACTTCAGCCTGGGAGACAGAGCCAGACCCTGTCTCAAAAAACAAAAAAAAAAAAGAAAAAAAAAAGAAAAGGAGAGAAGAGTGGTGCCACCACATTTTCACACATCTCTCTAATGTCTGGCTTAACGGAAGACAGCTGGATCCTCCTGTCTGCTTCAGCAGTCGGGGTGCTGTGCCAGCACACATCATGTAGTCTCTGCAAAACTCCACTGTAAGCTTGTGAGAGAATAGAGGACAAAGACAAATAACGTCTTGGTATTATTATGAAAATAGTTTTGGCTTTGCAGACCCTCTGAAGGGGTCTCAGGAACCCCCCAGGGTTCACACTTTGAGAACCACTGCTATGGAGCTATGGTATTAGGCAGGAGTCAGGAATAATTAAGAAAAGTCACAAAGGGGACAAGTGTTATGTTAAGGTCAAAAGAGCAATAATTATTTATGTGTACAATTTATGAACTCACACATTAAGTAAAGTTTTAAGTAAAATTTTAAAAGAAAGGAATTTCTTCCTAGGAAGTTAACAATATATTAACTGAAGTCCAAAAAAGAGACTATCAAAAATGTTTTCAATGAGAGAAAGTTGGGGCTTCAGTTTCCATAAGAAACTTCAAAATACATATACATATTAATAATTTACTTAAGATTCTCAAATAAGTCTGTAACCCCTAAAAGTTCAGAACTACTTTTCCACAGAACTATATTAGTGAAAGAAAAAGACATCCCAGAGACAAAATAAATGTCCTAAAATAAGAAAAGAAATTTCAGATATATATGTCTGCAGTGTTCCCAAATTTGCAGAGGGAAAAGTTGCTGCCATTATATATGACATTTTAACCTAAAAGCTGCCCTAGAATTTTTCTGAACAGACTCCTAGAGGTTCAGTAAACACATCTACCTCGCTTTTTATCACTCATCTTACATACACCTGTTCATATGCAAAGCTCCTCTCATTTTTTTTTTTTTTTGATTTTTTTTTTTTTTTTTTTTGAGACAGAGTCTCACTCTCTTGCCTGGGGCGAGTGCCGTGGCGTCAGCCTAGCTCACAGCAACCTCAAACTCCTGGGCTCGAGCAATCCTACTGTCTCAGCCTCCCGAGTAGCTGGGATTACAGACATGTGCCACCATGCCCGGCTAATTTTTTCTCTATATATTTTTAGCTGTCCAATTAATTTTTCTTTCTATTTTTTTTTGGTAGAGACGGGGTCTCGCTCTTGCTCAGGCTGGTCTCGAACTCCTGAGCTCAGAACGATCCGCCCGCCTCGGCCTCCCAGAGTGCTAGGATTACAGGCGTGAGCCACCGCGCCCGGCCACTCCTCTCATTTTTTAAAAAGAATTAATTTTGACAAGAGCAGGGATTAGAATACCTGTAAAGTTAAAGGAATGAAAGAAAATTTCAAACTACCTGTTGTCCCACTGAGAAGGTCTGGTTGTTGAACTGTTGAATAAATTCTGCTGCCATCT
>RJWJ010024157.1:0-25037 GCA_004363605.1 Indri indri
CAGGGGCATGTCTATTTTGTTTACCTTTTCAAAGAACCAACTTTTTGTTTTATTAATCCTCCGTATAGTTTCCCTGTTGCCAATTTCATTAAGCTCTGATTTGATCTTAATAGTTTCTCTTCTTCTGCTGGGTTTGGGGTTGGTCTGTTCTTCTTTTTCCAGTTCTTTGAGTCGATTCATTAGGCTGTCTGTTTGTGATCTTTTTGACTTTTGGATATAAGCATTTATGGAGATAAACTTTCCTCTCAGGACTGCTTTGGCTGTGTCCCACAGATTTTTGGTAACTTGTGTCACCTTTGTCATTTAGTTCAAAGAATCTTTTGATTTCCATTTTTATTCCATCATTTATGAAGGACTCATTCAGCAGGGAGTTGTTTAATTTCCATGACTTTCTATAGAGATGAGTGTTTGTGCTGGGGTTGATTTCTATTTTTATTGCACTGTGATCTGAGAAGATGCATGGTATAATTTCTATTTTTTTAAAGTTTTTGAGGCATTCTTTGTTTCCTAGTATATGATCAATCTTAGAGAATATCCCATGAGCTGCTGAGAAGAACATATATTCTGTAGTTTTGGGGTAGAATGTCCTGCATATGTCAGTCAGGCCCATTTGTTCTAGAGTTCTGTTTAAGTCCATAATTTCTTTGTTAATTTTCTGTTTGGAGGATCTGTCCTGTGCTGTCAGTGGGGTGTTGAAATCTCCGACTATAATGGTGTTGCTGTTCATCAAATTATTTAGGTTAAGTAAAGTTTGCTTTATGAATCTGGGTGCACCTAGGTTGGGCACATACATATTTAGAATTGTTATGTCTTCTTGTTGAACTGTACCCTTCACCATTACATAGTGGCCCTCTTTGTCTTTCATTACTTTTGTTGATTTAAAATCTAAGTTGTCTGAGATCAAAACTGCTACACCAGCCTTCTTTTGGCTTCCATTTGCTTGAAATATTGATTTCCACCCCTTTACCTTGAGTCTAAATGCATCCTTGCAGGTTAGATGCATTTTCTGAAGACAGCAGATACCTGGCTTGTATTCTTTTATCCATTCGGCCAGCCTATGTCTCTCGAGAGGTGAGTTCGAGCCATTCACATTTATTGAAAGAACTGATAAATAGGGTAAATTGTTCATCAAACTGTTGAGTTGATTTTTGTTGCTTTGTTTTCTCTCTTGAGCCATTGTGGATTCTAGCCTCTGTTTTTTAGCTTTCGAGTGGTTTTACATTCGTGAGTGTTTATTGCACTTGTCCTTGTGTAATTCAGCTTTGAGTACTTCTTGGAGAGCTGGTCTTGTCTTGGTGAATTCCCACAGATTTTGTTTGTCTGAGAATGTCTTTATTTCTCCTTCGTATATAAAATTTAGTTTTTCAGGGTACAGAACTATAGGCTGGGCATTATTCTGTTTCAGAAGAGTGAGAATGGGGCCCCAGGGTCTTCTTGCTTGTAGGGTTTCAGTTGAGAATTCTGAAGTTATTCTGATAGGCTTTCCTTTGTATGTTACTTTTTTCTTTTGTCTTACCACTTGTAGAAGGGCCTCTTTAGTGGCTATTTTGGTCAATCCGATGACTGCGTGATGTGGTGTCTTTCTATTTGCATTGAATCTCCCTGGGGTCCGCTGCACTTCTTGTATCCGTATATCTAGATTTTTAGCAAGGCCTGGGAAATTCTCCTCTATTAAATCTTCAAATAGGTTATCCAGCCCTTGTGTGGTATCTTCTTCATTTTCCGGGACACTGATCAATCGCAGGTTTGGTTTTTTTACATAATCCCACATTTCCTGTAAACTTGTTTCTTTTTTCTTTATTTTCTGCTCAATCTCTGTGATTGACTTACTCATTTGGAAGGAGCTGTCTTCAATCTCTGAGATTCTTTCTTCTGTTTGATCTACCCTTTTCTTGAGGCTTTCCACAGTGTTTTGAAGTTCCCTGAATAAGTCCTTTATTTCCAGGAGTTTGATTTTTCTTTAATATTTCAATTTCTTTAGTGAATTTTTCTTCCAAGTCCTGGATTTTTTTTTGTGGATTCCTTGTGATGGTTATCCATTTTTCCTTGCATATCATTGAGCTTACTTATAATCCATGTTTGGAATTCTTCTTCTGTCATTTTAGTATTCTGGACCTGGTTAGTGTTCATTGCTAGAGAACTTTTGTTCCTCTTTGGGGGTGTGCTTTCCATTTGATTTTTCATACTTCCAGAAATCTTTCGCTGGGTCATTCCCATCTGGATTTGCTGTTAGTCTTGTTTTGTTATGCCACTACAGGGAGCCGCTAGTATGTTGTCCAGGGTTCTCTTGATGGGAGGGGTTACTTGGGGAGCTTGTTTTGATCTCTTGCTGGGGTTTTTATTCCCTAGTCATGGTTTTCTCTGTTGGTAGCTGACCGGAGGTGGAAATCCAATCCTACCAGATGACCTGAACTGGTCTGGCAAGGAAAGTCACTGGGCTGTCAGCTATTGGTCTTTGCCAAAGCCCCAGGGACTGGAGCTTGTCACAGAGGGGGAGTGGCTTTTTTATGTCTCACTGCTGCAAGCTCACAGGCCACACAAAAGATGCTGGCCAAGGGGAGGGGGTGGCTCACCAGTCTGCCCAACACCCCAGCGCCTTCAGCTTCCACAGGCGTCTTCCCCTCTCAACTGAGGAGGCACTCAGAATTCACCACTGGAATAATTGGGCCTGGCTAATTGACTTTAAGTGCTGAAAGGGCCGAGCTGGTTGCGAGGGCTCCCAGGCCAGGGAAAAGCTGATCCGTACCATACTGTGACCTGCTGTGGGCCCTGCATTGGCATTGGCCCGCCCTCAGGGTGCTGGCTCCAGAGGGAGCTGCTCAGAGGGTGGGAGGTACCCAAACAGGGAGTCAGTCGAGTCACCATGGTGCTCTGCCATCTCCTTTGTGTCTCCCTCCCCCAATCTCACACCAGTGCAGCAATAGCTCTCCTTCTACTGGCCCACCCTGTGCAGTCCCAATCACTAGTGGCAGTTTCCAGGTTAGAGTCCTCTACTCAGTAATCACCTCCCCATTCAGGACCCACCGGGTGCCAGAGACCAGCTTCCTGACTCCTAACTGCCTCCGGCGGTAGCCCAGACCAGCTCCTCCCCTGTCCAGTGCAGTTCTGACGGAGCTCCAGGAAGTTCAAGTTGCTTCCAGCTCGTGTCCCCTCACCGCTGAGCCCCACGTTTCCTGACACGATTCTACATTCACTTCACACAAGCCCCTGCCTCTCGGTGGGCTTGTAAGTCAGTGGGGAAGCTAGACTGTCTTGTGAGGGACTTATCCCGGTGCATTTACTGGCCAGGCTGGCACCGCCATCTCACACTCCACTCTCTATTGTCTGTCCGTGCTTTCCAGGTTTTGCGTTCCAATCTCCCGTTCACCTTATTCTTTTTCCAGATTTGTGTGTCCCCCACTGAATCTCCACAGATTCACCTCACTGTTTTTGCAGGAGAGCGATCTGGTCGTGTGTAGCAGACCGAGATCTACGTCTCTTTCTCCGGAGGCAGGGAACCAGGAGGCTACCTTAACTCCGCCATTTTTCTCCCCCCCTTAAAATTTATTTTCTTCTAAATCTGATTTAAGCTATTGTTTTTTTCTGTGTTCCAATGAGACTTTATTTATAGAAACAGCAGGCACAGACAGGATTTGGCCCACAGGCAAAGTTTTCTAACTCATGGTGGTGAAGGATGGGAAAAAATACCTATGTATGGAAAAAAAATACCTATGTACAAACTTTTGTAAAAAATCAAGCTAAATGTTGCCTATGCTTTGAATGGAAGATTTGCCTTTGTTTGAGGGATGCTTTCCTCTTGCATTGGTAAATGCCAAAGAGATATATGACTCTCTAAGATGCCTCTTCAGACTTACCTCTCATCACAGAAGATCAGCTTCTTCAACTCAAACCTCACAAATCCATATTGGTGGTGGTGGAGGGGGGCAGAAACAGGTAGGGCTTAGCTTTGCTAATAGACGAAAAGCCTGTTTTTAAGACATCAAAGCCTAGAAGATTAATTTTATGCACCTAACACTCTCTTTGTGTCAAATATATATTATACATTATCTTAAAATATTTTATACAGCTAAGTAAAAGTCATTGTATAAAAAATGCCCCCCCCCCCCCGACAAAGGAGATAATATTGAGCACTGATTTTCTAATTATGAAAAGAAAATCCACCTAACGGGTACAATGAACACTATCTGTGTGATGGGGACACTTAAAACCCTGACTCAAGCTTAACAAAACTCATACGTGTAACCAAAAACATTTGTACCCTCATAATATTTTGAAATAAATTTAAAAAGCAAATGGAGATACAAGTCTCAGCATACATTTAAATGATTCGAGAATTAGTTATATTTTCATTCTTATTGCAAAAACATAAAGTTGACAATTGTGTATAAGAATGAATAGCAATCTTTTAGATCAACTCTGTATTTTTAGAGAATTAAATGCCAGTTTTCTTAAAATGGCTTCCCATTTGTGTATTAAATAATTCATCTTTCATTGGGCGAAATTATGCCTTCAAATAAACTCTTCAGTAAGTGCATATGACTACATTTTTTAATCATTAAATACTTTAAAAGTATTTTCTGTTTCCTCTGCATATAAAAATAAACCTAATTGAGTGAAGAGTCATCAGCATGTGTCTTTTTCCCCCATACTTATCTGTCAAAGTTGATATGTTGGCTTCTGGTTTCTGGTGTTGTTGAAAAGATGTTGAGAACTGTAAAATAATAGCAGCTATTTTTCTTTGTTGATGACTTATTTTTCTGCCTAGAACTTTGTAGATTTTTTCTCTTTTTCCTTCAACTTTAGTAACTTTAAAAAAATTTGTTGTGCTATCTTCTTATCTACTAAATTTTTGTAGGTCAATGAGATATTTCCTTTAGCAAAGAACAGCTTGCTTTTCTACAGTATTTTTATTATGCCAGAGAAGAGTTTTTCTGTAGTTTAAGTTTCACTGGACTAAGCAATGATAGCTACTCAAATCATCCCAGTGTTTTGCAGGCATCCTATTTTTACTTTCAATTAAACTTTTTTCTTATTTTAAAGTATAAATACAAAAATTAGTGTAAAAGGTAAATGTGTTTCATATTTTCAAAAAATAAAGAACACAGTGTTCAAATTATTCTATGAGTAAACTATTTCAAAAGGGTAAAAGAAAATGCATAAAATGGTAAAATTAAAAAATAGTTATTAAGCCACAAGGCAGAAGTCATCATGTACCTATATATGGCCAAACGATTCTTAGGGTTATTTTCTAGCTTATATTTGCCAAATTTTATTAGTAAATGTACATTTCCTTTATAATCAGAAAATATAAAAATCATGTTCAGGAATATCACAAGATTTTCTTAGAGAAAATCTGATTATTTATTATTTTTTGGCAACATTGTACCTATTTTTAAAGATATAATTTTGTGACAGCCATGAAATTAAGCACTGGCTCTCTAAACTTATATCTAAGTCATAAAAATTGGGCAATTTCTCAAAATGAAATAAAATAAACTAGTATTGGCTGATTCCTTTTTTGTTTTGTTTCCATGGAAATCAGTGGCTCACTCTATTTCAATGTTTAAAAATAAACTGGAATCAGTAGTCTGATGCTTAAAACATTTACTGGATATCAATTATATGCTAATTACAGTAAAAGAATGTGCATTTCCCTTTGTTCTAGTGTCCTGGGAAGAAAACCTGGTTAGCTAGTGAGTAGAGTTGATTGGTAGGTTGGAGATTATAAATCCTTTTGTGAGGTCTGAATTGAAATCTTGAAAGTCAAGTTCACTTGCTCAAAGATTATTACAAGTAGAAATTTTTAAAATGTCCATTTATAGTTATGAATAGACTTTGCTGTTATGACTGCTCTCAAAATATTTGATGAAGATATTTTTAATAGTATTAATAGTTCCATGTACTAAGCTCATGTGTACCGGGAGAAATTTTCTCTGGCTAAGGTTTCAGGCATGCTTTAATTTGTTTGCTGAGTTATTATCAGTTAGGATTATATTCAGCTATGGATGAGGGTAACTCCAAATAACTATAATCAAAAGAAGATAGAGAAGTTTATTCCTTTCTCAAATAAAAGGCCAGAGGTAGGTAGTCCAAGGCTGCTGTAGTTTTTTGAGGTGGCAGCTGGCATTGGGGCTTTTTTTATCTGTGTGCTGCTATGCATGCACGCATGCCCCTAATATCTACGGCCATTTCATAGTCTAAGATGATAGCTCCAGCTCTGATATCACCTATGAATTTCATGAGCAAGAAGCAAAATACTCCTTTTCCTTGGGCCTCCTATTCCCTGAGACACAACAACACTGAAATTAAGCCAGTTAATAACCTCTACGTATTCATGTAAAAGGAGGAGTTGTATAGCTCTCACTTTAAATCAAAAACTAGAAATTATTAAGCTTGGTGAGGAAACCATGTCAAAAGCTAAGATAGGTCAAAAGCTAGGTCTCTTGCATCAAATGGTTAGTCAACTTATGAACGCAAAGGGAAAGTTCTTGAAGGAATTTAAAAGTGCTTCTCCAGTGAACACTCAAATGCTAAGAAAGCAAAACAGCTTTATTGCTGATATGGAGAAATTTTGAGTGGTCTGGATAGAAGATCTAATCAGCCACAATATGCCCGTAGGTCAAATCCTATTCCAAAGTAAGGCCCCAACTCTCTTCAATTCTGTGATGGCTGAGAGAGGTGAGGAAGTTGCAGAAGAAAAGTTGGAAGGTAGCAGAGGTTGATGCATGAGGTTTAATGAGAGAAGCCATTTTCAGAATATAGAAGTACAAAGGTGAAGCAGCAAGTGCTGATGTAGAAGCTGCAGCAAGTTATCCAGAGATCTAGCTAAGATCCCTGATGAAGGAGGCTACATTAAATAACAGCAATTACATATTACATGATTATTGATTATAATATTTATCTTAGTACCTTTCTGTCAACTATAACAATTCTGAAAAATATGTATTATAATATTTCTTTCAGTATAATTGTATTCTTGTTTCTCTACATTTGTAATAGTTTATCCTTAATATGCTTAGTTTGCTTGATCCATAGAAATTTATGATATTAATTTTTTTCTTTATAGATTACCCAGTCTCAGGTGTTCTGTTATAGCAACACAGAAAGGACTAAGTCAGCTACTGAGGAGGGAGCTCTCTGGAAATTTAATAATGGTATTACCACTCCACATTGTTCTCCAGTTTTAGAAGATTCTGGCTACACAGAGGCAAGTAGATTGTATTTGAAATTGGAAGGTGAAGAAGGTATAATCAGGTTGTCATATTCCCAGGATCCCCAACAAAAAGAGGATCTTTCGTTATCAGCAGAATGATGGGGTTAAACAAGCTATTGCTTTTCTCTCCTCATACAGATTTGTAAATAAAACAATAAATTATAAAAAGCATTATATAGAGAATGTTTACTTTCAAGTGATTAAGATATTATGTATGGAAATAATTTATTCCACATAATAAACCTTCTCTGTGAATAATGAAATGATTAAATTTTAGTTCAAAGTGTAGATAAGAAGAACAAAAATAAATTTAATTGTGAAACGTTGAGAGGGTACACTGATGTTATTATAAATCACAATGACTTTTACAAGTGAACTTTTGAGCAAAGAAAGGTTAACTTAATTATTCTGTTCTGGCAAGTTTATTTATTTATTCATCTTTTGATCTGAAAAATAAAGTACCTTGCTAGGAAATCTAATTAAGAAAAATTCATGGATTTCATGGAAAGATAGCAGCATAAGAATAGACTTTCAAAGATAAACTTTAAATATGTGACCTAAATGATCAAGAAAGACAAAGACTCTTAAAATTATTTCAGCATCATTGAAACTAGATATCCTTTCTAATTATGAGACCGAATCTCATGAAATTGCCAATAGTTAACTATTTTTGATCTACAAAAATGGCAATTTCATATGGTTCAACTTAATATAAAATACATCCTTAGGGAAAATTTTGCTGGCCACATTGCAGCTTGATCACTTAGGATGGAAGAAACACAACAATCAGAGAAAACTATAGATTGTTGAAGAAATTAACAAAATGTAATAGGTACCAACAGATTTTTCATAATATAACAACCCTACTGTAATTACTTAATTTTAGTTAATCAGTTAGCAAGATTACTTGTTTAAAACATTTTTTGGAAAGATTCTATACAAGCTATCTTTTCATAAGTCCTGTGGAGTTAACAATGCATTTATTATATTTTATTCATATAATATGAGGAATATAATTTTCTACAAAAAGTGTACATAATCTTTTGCTTTCTTCAGGGCTAATTTTACAGGCAACTTTCTGTAGGATTTTTTTAAACCATATATGTCAGTACGTTCATTACAATATGTCTTAATTATTATGCTCTGTCATTTTTTTCTTATATATTAATTACTTTTCATTTAAACTGCCAAACATTCCATTATTTCAGGAATGTTTACATTTTTCAAAGTCTTTTTTTACTCCTGTACCATTTTTTCATATTTCCTTTTCAGAAACACTAATTAGCTTTCACTGAACCTTAATTGTTTCTTTTCCATAATAACCATCTTCTTGCTAAATCCCTTTAATTCTGTATAAATTAACTTTTTTTGTGATTTTGCTCAAGGTTTTTAAAATATTACTTTTTTCTACATAATATATACTCTAGTGTAGCTTATAACACAGGGAATTGATATTATTCACATAGTAATGCATACATATATATAAAATCAGCAATTTTGAATAAAAATTACATGAACTGTTTTACTGTACATGAGAAGAATATTATAATTTTCATCTAAGATATGAAGAAGATTAATAGTAATTGACTAAGCAGAGGTAGTAAGAAGAGAGTTCCACACAGTGAGGGAATTGAATCAGAGACTGAAATGGGATGGATTATCACACATTAGAAAGTTATACTATGAGGCTAGCATGGCTAGACTACAGAGATTGAGTGGGAGAGTGACAACCAAGGAGCTGGAAAAAATAGGGTATTTGGGCCATTACATAAGCTTAAATTTTATTCTAAAACTAATGAGAAACAATTGTAATTGGTCAACATGATCATATTTTTTTAAATATATCACTCAAGCTGTAGAATTAAGAATGATTTTGATAGAGGGTCAGAGGTGGATGACTAGACTACTTAGAATTCTATTGAAGCAGTGACATGAGAATCAGAACAGAGACATAGGCTGGCACTATGATGTTAATGTTATATTTCCAGCAGAGGTCAGATACTCAGAAAAAGTCATAAACTAAGACTATATTTGATTTTATCCATGTTTGAATGTGGCTACACAGTTATAATGGCAAAGTTTATTGAATGATGGTCCACAGGATCCAATCTGGAAAATAAAGGTACACTGAGAGAAGGATGTAAAATGATACCAAAAAGGAAAGAATAAAATAAATTGGAGCTCTGAAAACTTCGAAAATTAGTTATTTAATCATCACTACGACACTATAAAATAAATACTATTATTGTTCTAAATGTATCCATGAGGGAATTAAAATACAGAGAAGTCACCTTTACCAGCTTGTCAGTGTTGAGATGTTGTGTGAACCAGGCAGAACACACGTGGAAGAGTAGAAGGAGGAGAAAGTTGGATTGTACATCAAGTCCTCTCTGGAAGGGGGGTATGGGTAGTGCATGTCCATGTTTGTCATAGACCACAGGAGATGCTGTTGGAGTTTTATTTTCTTCTTGTTTCAATTCTGATAATGTCCCTTTAATCTCTCATTCTGTTTGACTATAATACCTTCTTTGATTTCTAATTTCATAAAGGCCACGAACTCAAAAATTTTTGTCATATCTCAAATAAGTAGAATAATTTTCTTGTTTCCTAAAGTAAATCATCTCTCAAAGTGTTCTCTTCAAGGCCTTTTTTTAAAAAAAAAAAAATACACTATATTCCTCTTCCATTTTTGAATAGGTTCCCTATTATGGCTTTCTCTCTGTTCATCTTCGACTTAAGATTATTTTCTTCAGCATGACTGATACCTCCAGAAGGCAGTATTCATGCAGACTTTAAAGTATACAGTTCCTCATAAGTTATACAATGAGTGAGTCCTGCATTTGATCTTCCTATTTTCATAAAAATAACACAAGACTCTCCTTTCTTACCCCAATGGGTTAGTTTATTCGAGGACTTTGGAAATTCTAGCATAACAAGTTGAGCTGCAAACTTTTTTTTTTTTTTTTTTTTTTTTGCAATGCAATTTGGTCTTGTAAGGATACTAGGGAGAAAATTATAGTAATAAACAATTAGAGTGTGGATGTACAATCTCCACAAATTTTCCTCTTAACTTATCAACTCTTCCACCTTGTTCGTGTACCTGCTCTAGTGGCAGGAAAGGCATGCTTCCCTTCCAGCATTCAAGCCTGCTGCCTGGAGTTTTCACCCTTTTTCTGCCACAATGCCAAGAGTAAACCCTATTAAAAGGATAGGCTATTGCAAACATTTGTATTTCATAGATGTTTGCATATATTTCTTTGCTCAGTCCACTTTGTTTAGCAGTTGTAAAGATGGCTATATAGATTGGCTATAAAGATTTGGTTTTTTTGTCTTTCTAGCCTGCCTAAGCAGGTTATATTTCTCTCTTATTTATATTGAACTCTCATTCAGATAAGAAAATATACCATTAAAATAAAAAAATAGAGGGAACATTCGATCTTTTTTTAGTCTACTTGCCTTTCTGTTGAGCTTCATCAAAACTCACAACTTTTCCAATGTCTCATTATTTAATTTTCCTTGAAAGTACTATTTCCACTTGATGTAGTTTTGCTTACATTGATCCCATAGACTATGAGGTCTTCCTTTCTTTTCCTAAGTATAAAATACTACTTATTCATTAATATTTTAACAAAGTACCATTTTCTCTAAAAATAGTCTTCTAATTTCCCAATGCAGAAATAAATAATTCTCTTCATTCCTCCAAATGATTTAAAATCTTCCCATAACACTGATAGTTTAGTACTTATTCCATAATGCATAATGTGATTTAAGTTACAATATGAAGGCCAACAAGAGCGTGATACCATAGAGGCCAGGGATCATATTCTTCTTAATTTTTATTTAACTCAATATCAAGCACATTGAATTTTTCTTAATTGATTCATTGGTTAATTAGTGATCCTCTTAATACCATCATATGTCACTTAATGACTGTGATGCTTTCTGAGAAATGTGTCCTGAAGCAATTTTGTCATTGTGCAAACATCATAGTAGAGTGTGCTTACACAAACCTATATAGTATAGCCTACTACACACCTAGATAATACGGAATAGCCAATTGCTCCTAGGCTACAATACTGTATAGCATGTTACTGTACTGAAAACTGTAGGCAATTGTAACACAATGTTAAGTGCTTGTATATCTAAACATATCTAAACGTAGAAGAGGCATAGTAAAAACATGCTATAAAAGATAAAAATGGTAAACTTGTATAAGGAGTTAACATAAATGAAGTTTGCGGTACTGGAAGTTGCTCTGGGTTAGTCAGTGAGTGAGTGGTTAGTGAATTTGAAGGCTAAAGACGTTACCGAACACTACTATAGACCTTATAAAAATTGTACACTTAGACTACAGTAAATTTATTTAAAAATATTTCTTCAATAATAAATTAAACTTAGGTTACTGTAACTTTTTTGCTTTGTATTTTTAAATTTTTTTTAGCTTTTTGACTTTTCTGTAATAACACTAAGCCAAAAACATCAACACATTGTTCATTGTTTAGCTGTACAAAAATATTTTCTTTCTTTATATTTTATTATATAAGTTTTCTTCACTTTTTTTTTTTTTTTTACTTTTTAAACTTCTTTATTAAAAACTAAGACACAAACACACACGTTAGCCCTGGCCTACACAGCATCAGGATCATCAATACCACTCTTTTCCATCTCCACATCTTGCCACACTCAGGGGTTCAGGGATTATAAACACACATGGAGCTGTCATCTCCTATAATAACATGCCTTTTTCTGTACTACCTCCTGAAGGACCTGCTTTGCTTTACAAGTAGAAGAAGTACACTCTAATGATAAAAAATATTGCATAGTAAATACATAAACTGCTAACATAGTGTATTAACATTATCAAGTATTATGTACTGCACATAAATGTATGTGCTATACTTTTATAAGACTGGTGTAGTAGGTTTATTTATACTAGTATCACCACAAACACGAGTAGTATGTTATGCTACAATGTTAGATGGCTATGATGTCACTAAGCAATAGGGATTTTGCAGCTTCGTTATAATCTTATGGGACCACCTTTGTATATATAATCTTTTGTTGGCCAAAAGGTCATTATGCAGTGCATGATTGTGTATATCACATAAATAAATCAATACAGCTAATATTTCTTTACTACTTACCCTAATAATAGAGATGATATAAAAATCTAGTTTCATAGATATAAGTAAAAATGGTGTCATGATCTCCACCTTGAAAACTTATTACAAACAACTGAATTTAGATTGTTGAAAAAATTCTAAATATGTGATAAATAGATTCTAAATATATGCTAATTAAATAGATCAAATAGTTTTCCTATTTAATACATTGCTCATCCTCTGTAACTCAAACTTTAATTTAGAACTCCTTACTTCATGGAATACCCCAATGGTATGTCTTATATACGATTAACTGAAGTTGACATTATGTAACATAGTCACCCTTGTACAATGGGACCTTTTACTTTTCATGAGGAAAACCATAAGCTAATTCTAGGAATGTATCCTAAAGAAACAATTTTGAGATGTAGATAAAGATTGATGTGCAGGATTGTTCCTTGAAATATCACTTTTAATAGTAAAAAAAAAAGAGGAGGAAATAACTTAATGTGCCAAATATCTTCTGTTGCTCCTCCAATTTACTCTAATCCTTCCTAATCCTACTAGGACTTGGGATACTTGTCTACATCAAGAGGCTCCCTACCCTATCTTCAGGTTAGGTTTAGCCTGTGAGCAAGCCTGGAAGGAAGTAGAAATAAAAGAGGCCATAGTATTTATCCTGCCAATTCCTCCCCCATGAGGTCTCCTTAACTAGGTGTGTCTCTCTGCATAAGGTCACTGTGGTTCTTGAGGTGGCTAGCTCTACCACTCTTTCCAGGTTTTGCTTCTTCCTTCATCTAGCCCCAGTTTCAGACTTCTTGCTTCTAATTCCCTTATGCTCCTTTCTTTGTAAGGAAGCATTCCTCAAATTATTCTGAACTGTGTTTACCATTTCCTTCCTATTGAAACCCTGACTAATCCAGAATATAAGATTTTGACAGTCCAGTCACTGTTTGCCATATTCTCTTTCCTCCTGTCTGTGGCCATGAAAACCTGCGTCAAATGCTTTCTCTCCAGCAGCCTGGATATCTGACCGACTAGACTAAAGGAACCCCCCACCCCCAACCTCCGGCCTGTATTGGCTATGTTGCATCAACTAAAATAAACCTTTCATACACCACTGATATATGGGGGTCCTTGCTACTGTAGAAATAGCCAGTGTTCTACTGAATAGTATCCTGATTAATAAACACATATATTCCCAGGCAATATTCTAAGTGTCACAAACAAAATAAAGAATAAATAGACAAAGTCTCTCCCCTCATAATATTTACATTCTACTAGGTGAGAAAGATAATTAAAAATGAAGAATAAAAATTTTTGAATATTAAGTGATATCAAAAATCAATTAGGGTAAAGGTAGTTTACATTGGATTATTATTTGTATTAACTCCAGAGCTGTCATACACAATACTGCAAAATGGGTGGCTTAAAAGAACAAAAACTTATTATCTCATAGTTATGGAGGCTAGAAATCCAAAATCAAGGTGTCAGCAACACAATGCTTCCTCTGAAACCTGTAAGGGAGAATCTTCCTTTGTCTCTTCCTAGCTTCAGTTGCTGGTCATCAATTCTTGGCATCCTCTAGCTGTAGCAACATCACTACAATCTGTGCCTCTGCCATTACATGACATTCTTTCTATGTGTCTGTATCTCTGTGTCCTCTTATTATAAGGACACTGGTTATCAGTTAAGGGCCCACTCTATCACAGTAAGACCTCACCTTAACTAATGATATCTGCAAAGGTCGTATTTCCAAATGAGGTCGCAATCTGAGGTACCGAGAACACTTCAACATATCTTTTGGAAGAACACAATTCAGCCAATATATAATACCTGTCATTATTTAAATAAAGAATATTCTAAACTTAAAATATAGTGATAAAATAATTTTAATTTCTAAAGCTCTCATTGTTATACAATCAATATAACAAGTTGCTGTTCTTCCTGATATCTATAAATCTGTATTTCTTTTTATTATTAATACAACCATGATGTCTCCAACAGACCTTATCTGTGGAGAAGTGGCCCACGAACTATTATAAATGTTCAACTTTCTGTATAAATTAAAACCATAGCAAATGATGTAAGTTGCCTGGAGAATGTTTTGTTTTGATTTCTTTGAGCTACGTATCCCTGTAATTGACAGGATGAAATGTTTACATATGAAATAGATCCACATTGTTCATTATGGTATTCATCACTGGACAATTTTGTTTTTATTGTGTCAATTGTGCTTTATCTAGAAACAAAAATTCACAGATTACTTATCTAAATAGGTTAATACATTCTTAATTATTAACAATTGTCCATTATTGCAATATCATATCTCATGAGTAATAAAATTATATTGAATTAACATCTTTATCTGTTAGAAAATAGGGACGTTACAGATTACAAAAAAATTTACCCTAAAAAAATGTGGAAGATATATCAGAAAATTTATATCTTTTTAAGAAATATATAAATTGCATATTATCATGGCAATTTCCTTGCCTTAGAATATTCTTTTTGTTTGTTTTTATTAATTAGTTAGTAGACTTTATTATACAAGATTAAAGTTTACAAAAAAATTGAGCAGAAATTACAGAGAGTTCATATATATTCCCTCCTTCCTCCCCCTACAATGTTCCCATGATTAATGTTTTGCACTGGCATTGTACATTTGTCACAATTAAGGATCCAACATCTGTACATTCATTAATTAAACACTAGAGTTTATATCAGGGTTCACTCTTTGTATTACATAGTTCTATGGGTTTTACCCAATGCATAATGGCATGTATCCACCATTATAGAATCATACACAACAGTTTCACTGTCTTAAAAATTTCCTGTGCTTCACCTATTTATCCCCCGACACTCAACCCCTGGCAACTACTAAACTTTTCACTGTTTCTATAATTTTGCCTTTTCTAAAAGGTCATACCATTGAAATAATACAATGTGCAGACTTTTCACTGGTTTCTTTCACAGGAAATATGTGTTCACATTTCTCCCGTCTTATTATGACTGGACAGGTTAATTTTTAAAATCTCTGATTCATATGCTATTGTATAGGACATAGCACAGTTTGTTTCTCCATTCACCTATTAAAGGATATCTTGTTTGCTTCTAAGTTTTGGCATTTATGAATACAGCTGTACATGCAACAAACATTTACATGCAAGTTTTTATATTCTATTTCTTTGTTCTTTAGTATTCCTGTATAAACCAATCACAAACTAGTGTTGTATTGCCGATATTTGGTTAGTTTCTAAACTTAAAGGAAATGTATTTAAACAGTTTTTAAAGACAGGTTTTTTACTGTCAGTTTTGTAAAGTGATATACTTTGCTGGTCTTGGTAGTACAATGCACTGCAGTCAGCTTTCTAGTTCTTGATATGCTCAAAAAATTATGCAGCGACCATATCCTTGCACCAGCAGCTACATTAAATGAAGGAAAGCTAGAACAAATATTCATTGAATTTATGACATATACCAGGACTTATGTACTAAACATTACGGAATGTTATGCTTATGTGAAAAAGTAATAAACCAATGCTAAGTAGCTCTATTTTTTAAAGAAAAAATCCGAAAACAAACCCTATTTTTACTACAAAAATCACTGTATAAAAATGAAAATTTGATTTGATTCAGAGTTGTAAATTGCATACTAAATGTGAACTATATGAATCACTATACAGATTATCTTCTTTAATAGATCAAATCATATTTAGTCCATGGCATTAGATTTAATGCATCGTGCTGTTGCTCCTTATTTGATTTTGTTTTATTTTACTCAATTTTATATTCTATTTTTTAGTATAATATTAACTGGTCAATTGGAATACCAGAATGTAAAGACAGAACAGAGACAAGGAGATATTTGAAGTAATGACAGCTGAGAATTTTCCAAAATTAAATAGCATACATCAAATACAGATCAAAGGAGCTCAGAGAAAACCAAGTAGGATAAATATGAAAAATCTACATGTAGATATACATTATTCAAACTGCAGAAAACCAAAGACAAAGACATATCTGGAAAAGAACCAGAGGTCAAATACATTACCTATAGATAAATAAAGATAAGAACCACAGTCAATTTCTCATCTGAAACCAGTGTTTAAATTGAAAAATATGCATACACACTCCTCTAGATTTCCATATCTAGTAAAACTATTCTTCAATAATGCAGAAGAAATAAAGACCTTCTCAGACAAACAAAAACTGAGAAAATTCATGGCCTGTAAATCTGCTTTGCAAAAAATGTTAAAAGAAGTTCTACAGGGAGAAGAAACATTTCATAGAACAGAAACGGGATCTATATAAAAAAAGGAAGACTATTATAAAAGGAATAAATTCAGGTAAAATAAAATGTTTTATCTTTTTGTTCTTAATTGATCTAAAAGATAATGCTTTGTTTAAAGTAGTAACAGAAACAATGTATTGAGTGAATATAGCACATATATGAATAAAATGAATGTTGGCAAGGTCATAAAGAATGGCAGAAGTTGGGATTGCTTTTGTCTTAGTGTGTTCAGGCTTCTGTTACAAAACACCGTAAACCAGGTGTCTTATAATCAATAGAAATTTATTTTTCACAGTTCTGAGGCTGGGAAGTCTAAGAGCAGGCACTGGCAGATTCAGTGCCCAGTAAGAGCCTGCTTCCTGGCTCATACAGGGCAATCTACAGGCTGTATCCTTACAGGGAAGAAAAGCAAATGACCTCTCTGGGGTCTATGTCATAAAGGCACTATTCCCATTAATTAGGGCTTTGCCCTTATGACCTAATCACTTCCCAGTGGCCACATTTCCAAGTATTCTTACATTGGGGATTAGGTCAAAACATGAAATTGGGGAGAATATAAATATTGACTCTATAACACTCTGTTATAAGGTATCCATATTCTGAATGAAGTGATGTTTGTGTTATTTGAGCTATTTGAAGTCTTATTTTAAAGCAGACTGAGATTAGTTAAAAATGTATATTGCAAACCCTAGGGAAATCACTAATTTTTTTAGAAAGTATAATTGGCATACTGAGAGAGGTGATACAATGGGATCATATCAAATGTCAATTAACATCAGAAAAGGTATAAAAAGAGTGTGGGAGGAAGAAAAGAATAAATGATGTAAATAGAAAACAGTTAAAAATACGGCAAATCTCAGTCCAACTAATGTCAATATCACTTTAAATATGCATGATTTAAATACACCAATTAAAATATAGGTATTTTCAGAGTGAATAAAAAAAATAAGACCCAACATCTAGTTGACAAATTTTCTCTTTATTTAATAAAACTGAACCTCATTTCACATCTAATTCCTAAAGTTAGTTGTGGATATATGTTTGTCTTATGTAATTCAATGATTTTTATAATTAAAAAACCCCATGATCCATGATACCATGCAACTGATCTTTAATGTTTAAAAGCACAGCATATCTGTGCCACTGTAGTCTTCCTTGTGGCTACCTGCCCAGACCTCACATTGCAAAGTCACTTCCCTACTGAGATCTATGACATTTATGGAACTGAGAAAAACGTAAATATATTCATTTTAAAGTAAAAATACAGCTTAGCCCTAAATATTACTGAACATCCAATGTTATCTGATATTCTACTTCAAATTTTGATGAAACTAGTATTAGAAAAATTACATAAATTTTGAGGTGCTATTAGCCATTAGTATACAACATTCTACAACTTGTGTTTATACTTCATGTATTTTCTAAGAATTGTGTATTATTTTTACATTTTCACCACGTTTAATGCCAATTCATGGTTCTGGATTAAGTGAGACCTAATTTATTTGTTAAAAAAAGCATTTATTTATCAAACAGGGGTTGAGTGATGACTATACACATGTATAAATATGGTTGCTTGCTCCTATCTGCTTTTCTTTATGATTAAGTAAATGAATGTAATATATGATGAATGACAGACAGTAAAATTAGAAAAGAAAGAAGACAAGGGATGGTTGGTAGAAGAGAAATGTTAGAAAATATGAAAGAGATTAATGCAAACCTGACAATTTTGAAACCTACTTGCTCTTCTGTCCTGAATCACAGTGTGAATCTCATCAGGATGAAGTAATCTTTTGTAACCAACATAGCATAGAAATAATAAGATTATTTTCTCTTTATAAGGAGCAATAATAAAGAGTAGCTGGATCTCTTCTCTGTAGTTGAAAGAAATGACAATGACACCCTAAATCTACAGGGACATGAGTGTGTCTAATTCACACTTTTACATAGCACTCACATTATTGTCACCTAGAAATGATGATTGAGTCAATGGAATACTATGTGGTATGTTCTGAATGTTTGTGTCCCTCCATTGTTCATATGTGGGAACTTAAATCCAAAGGTGATGATATTAAGTGGTAGAGCCTATGAATAGTCAAGAGGAGTCAAGAGGGCTCCACTGTAATGAATGGAATCAATACCTTCATAAAAAAGGCTTCAGAGAGCCACCTGGAACTTCTATTTCTTCTGCCATGGGAGATCATAGTTTTCATCTCTTTCCCATTTGCCATGTGAGGACAAAGCAAGAAGATGCCTTATGAGGAATAGACCCTCATTAGATACCAAGTCTGCTGGCATCTTGACCTTTGACTTCCCAGCCTCTAGAACTGTGAAAAAATAAGTTTTCATTCTTTATAAAGTGTAAGGTGTTTTTTTATAGCAGCAGTAATGAACTAAGACATCATGTGATGGGACTGAGAAATGGGATCCTTAGTCACAGGCAAAAGATGTTGATGTACTGGCTAAAAATTGAATACCTCCAACTCGGTGTGATTAACAAGAAGGGGAAACTCATAGATGATGGAGCACAGAACCTAACCTGAATGTCTCTTACAGTGTCAAAACCTCTCAGTTCATGTTTTAATCCTATGGGTGCCCCTGGTCCTTGTAAAGTAAATTCGCTAGTTTACATACTAGGAAACCATTTGTTTAGGAAGACCATGCTTCTATGCCGAGAAATCCATGTACGTTTCTTCACTGGCTTTCCTTTCAAGCAATGATACTTTTCTGGAAAAGAAAGATGCTTCTGTTGCAAATGCATGTAGCAACCTGTCATTTATAAGAGTTGTTCTTTTTACAGCATACATATTAATACCCAGGTAAAAAGTGAACCAAAAATAAAAAGATAAAGAAGTGGCTGAAAATTCATTTTTTCTCAATTTGGGCAAAATTATTTATATACTACCTATAACATCTAAAAAATAGGTAATTGGAAAGAAAATTTCACAAACTAAAAATATTCACTATTATGCTTATTTTGTTTTTCATTTAAAAAATCTCTTTAAAAATAAAAGTCAAACATGTCAACCATAGAAGCCACGTACAAAATGATAATTACTTTTACTACTTTTCCATTCAATCCACATTGCTGACTGAGAATGAGGAATCAGAAGTCCATGCCAGAAAGAGAAAGTTCATTCTGTCTATTGAATTTCTTGGTCATAATTTTCTGAATTTCACTCAACTTGTAATTGGAATATAGGACTGAGGAATATTCAATGTGGAATATTGAAAGCGGTTTTCTCATTTTTGCAGTGATTTCATATAAAAGAAGAAACATCACTTACATAAAACAGTTTTCTACATGTGGAAATAAAATCTGCATATAATATCTGTGCTATTTTACATTTTTATAAATATATAATAACTTGAGAAAGATACAGGAGAAACCACATTTTGATTTATCTACTATCTTAATAAATTCCAAAGATTAAGTTAGAATTCATAAAAAAACATACATTTGTGAATTTGAATGTTATATTCAAAATAAGACTACATTGATTCACTCTTGCCCTTTGCTGTTCTATTACTTGGAGTAGCAAGTTAAAGTTATCATAGCTATAAAAGATAATCAATTATATATTATAAAAATCTGTCAGTTTCTTCAAATGCTGTGACAACTTTTAATTCTTAGAAGAAAAGCAAGTTATTTCCCAGAAATGAATATATTATTTATGTATCTTAAGAGTTTTGTGTATTTGGATTAAAAATTAAGTATGGTTCAATGAGTATTTTGATTTAAAAAATAAAAATGAAGAATTCTAAGCTACACTTCTTCTGATACAGGCATGCTGCTGAAACATTAACAATCTCACCTAAAATATATATTCATCTCATTATTCCTCCTGAGGAAAAGATGAATTAGATTTGTGGGAAAGAATGCTTTGAGGGAGTAAGTTTAATTTTCCTTCTTCTAGGGTATCTATTCCTTCAATCATTGTAAGTAAGAATTGCATTCTTAAATGCAAAAATACAAACACTGGTTTTTAAAAGCTATCTGGAAACAAATACTTAAATATATATATATATTCTATATATATATGTTCAAGATATTTATATATAAATATACATATTTATACATATAAATTATAAATATTGTTCAGACGGGCTTAAGTTACTTCAGGTATATCATATTTTATTACAGGAACCACATATGTGACAGTGGTCCCACAAGATTATAATAAAATTGAAAAATTCCTATCACCTAGTGACATCATAGCCTTCATAATGTTGTAGCCGGATGCATTACTCATGTGTTTGTGGTGATGCTAGTGTAAACAAACCTGCTGCTCTGGCAGTCATATAAAAGTATAGCACATACAATTATGTTCAGTACACAATACTTGATAATGATGATAAACTGCTATGTTATTGCATTGTGTGTTTACTACACAATATTTTTATTTTTATTTTAGAGTATACTCCTTCTACTTATAAAAAAAAGTTAACTGTAAAATAGCCTCAGGCAGGTCCTTCAGGAGATATTCCCAAAGAAGGCATTGTTACCACAGAAGATGACAGCTCCATGTGTGTTACTGCCCCTGAACCCCCATCAGTGGGACAAGATGTGGATGTGGAATAGAGTGATAGTGACGATCCTGACCCTGTGTAGGCCTAGGCTAATGGGGTGTTTGTGCCTTAGTTTTTAACTAAAAAATTTACAAAGTAAATAAATAAATAGTAGAAAAAAGCTTATAGAATAAAAAGATATAATCAACGAAAATATTTATGCATAGCTGAGCAATATTTGTGTTTTAGCTAAGTGTTATTACAAAAAAGTTAAAAAAAGGTTTATAAAGTAAAAAATTATTGCAAGTTAAGGTTAATTTATTATTAGAGAAATGTGTACAAATTCAGGGTAGCCTAAGTGTACAGTGTTTCGTAAAGTCTGCACTAGTGTACAGTAACGTCCTAGGCCTTCACGCTCACTTACAACTTACTCGCGGACTTACCCAGAGCAACTTCCAGTCCTGCAAGCTCCATTCATGGGAAGTGTTCCATACAGCTGTACAATTTTTTTATCTTTTATGCAGTATTTTTACTGTTCATTTTCTATGTTTAGATACACAAATACTTATCACTGTGTTACAATTGCTTATAGTATTCAGTACAGTGGCATGCTGTACAGGTTTTAGCCTAGGACCGATAGACAAGTTCATATAGCCTAGGTGTATAGTAGGCTATACCATCTAGGTTTTCTAAGTACATTCTATGGTGTTCCCACAATGGCAAAATCACCTAACAATACACTTCTCCGAACATATCCCCGTCCTTAAGCCATGCATGATTCTACGTGGTATTTATTCTTTCCTGGCTAAATCTCCTTATTCATATTAGATGGAACTGAAACTTTAGATCTATTACTTATCTCTCCTAGCTGAAGCCATACTTTTTTGATAGAATTGGGAACTATATGCTACTGAGGAAGCTGCTATTGTTGCTCTTCTAAAGTATGTATGTGTTTTTCTAAGCTTTCAAAATTATTTTGTAATATCAAAGGCCCAAATAAAACAAAATATCAGCCCATAAGGGTTTAAATATTTAGACTTGTATAGTCAAGGATTATCATTAAGTTTTGGCACTGAGTATTGTTCAAAGAGGGAAATTTGCTTTTTATTTTCGTAATTGCTAGAAGCAACCACCAATTATTCACTTTCTTTTCAATAGTTCTTGTTCCCAAAAGGTCAGAATCTCTCAAAGTGAAAGATCCATAGAGGCCGGAGGAAAACAGAATAATTTAGGGACAAGTGTAAAGCACCTTGACAATCACAATTCATTTATTAGGTACATCATCCTAAATTTTGTCTTCGACAAATAAACAGGGATTTTACTCTTATTTTTTCAGAGATGATTTCAGTGTGAGCCACAGAACAATGGAAATTACTTCAATAGAGTTGTTTTTCTTTCTTTCTTTTTTTTCTTTTCTTTTTTTTTTTTTTTTTTTTTTTTTTTTGAGACAGAGTCTCACTTTGTTGCCCAGGCTAGAGTGCCCTGGCTACATCGGCCTACCTCACAGCAACTTCAGACTCCTGGGCTCAAGCAATCCTACTGCCTCAGCTCCCAAGTAGTTGGGACGACAGGCTTTGCGCCACCGTGCCCGGCTATTTTTTCTGTATATATTTGTAGTTCTATATATTTTAGCTAATTTCTTTCTTTCTTTCTTTTTTTTTTTTTTTTTTAAGTAGAGACATCTAGCCCTACTGGTGAGTTAAGTGCTGGAACCCAATTTCTTACAGGTCTAGGGCTGGATCCTGGTCCGTGTGTTCTTGGAGAGGGTGGGGGTGAGTGGAGCGGGCGAACCTAAGCCTGCCAAGTATGGGCAGCTTTCCTGGAGCCAAGCATTTAGAGTTTCACTTTGCCAAGATATATTTACTTGATTAGGTTTTCTTCTTTTTTATTCAGGAATGTAAGTGATAAGAATCAATGATGAATAGTTCTGACTGGCAAACTTTTGAAATTTCAGGGTAAATACATTTTCGGAAATAATCTTAAAAAAGCTCTTCAACATATCTAATTCACATTATTTTGCTAAACCTTCTATGTTGCTATTTACTTTTTCACATTTAAAAATTTTTGTAATTGTGATTGCTTATTGTTAATTACATAAATGGAAATAAATAGTTATGTCCTTTAAGTACGGTGTTCCTATTTTATCTTCTTACTACCTATCTCTTTCTTATATATAGGGAAAATCCAACTTTCATAAATTCTGAAAACTGTTTAATGACATCAAAAAGGAATACAATAGTGTAGTAGACAGATTTTTCAGATGGAATTCATGACTTTTGCCCCTGGTGTTACTTTGATGATTATACTGAATTACATAGCAAAAGGAATTTTGCAGATGTAATTAATGTTAATAATGAGTTGATGTTAAGACAGGGAGATTATCCAAGTGGGCCTAATGTAATCAAATTAACTCTTTGAAAGTAGAATTTTCTCTAGTTTGCAGCAGAATAAGTAAGAACGATTTGAAGCACAACAAAAATTCAGTGCATCAGTGTTGCCTTTGAAGATAGAAGGGACCACATTCAAGGACAGGAGTGTCCTCTAGCAGGCTGTGCAATCCCCACTGGACAGCCAAAAGGAAATGGGAGCCTCAAGGCTATAAGAAGTAACTGAATTCTTCTACCCTGAGCTTACAGGTGGCTTTTTTAGAGTCTACCTGGACTTCTGATCTACAAAACTATTAGATAATAATTGGATATTATTTTAAGTCACTTAGTTTGTAGCAATTTGTTATGCAGCAATAGAAAATATAGGAAATTAAATCTATGTAATCATTCTGTTGATTTTTATAAGTATTTGCAACCAAATAGGGAGAAATTTCAATTATATATTTTGTCATAGGTTTGTTTACAACTATTCTCCATACTGATAAATTTGAATTTTCTAAAATATCCTTCCAAACGTTGGTGAGAAATATACATTCCTATATTTTGAAAAATGTGTATTTTATAATTTCAGTTACAGTTTTCAGTTGTGGTTTTACATGTCCTTTCATATTTTTGTCATTTTTTTTTTTCTGTGTAGTTTTCAAATTTTTTAGGTTTTCTCTAACCTGGATTTTCTCTTTCCCAGTCCACACATTCTCTATTTTTTCAAATATCCCTATTGTGTTGTCTTCCTCCCTACTTACTAGATAGACGAATCATTTTTTTCTTCTTTGTACTTGCATGTGCAATTCTGTTTATTTAGTTCACATTTTTACTTTAGTTCCTTTATCCTATATTTAATTTTCCTAAATAAAAGTCATCTTCCTGAAGCAATTACTGACATTTTCAAAGCATGAACCACTTCTACAGAACTTCATCAACGCATATACTTACCCTACATTCCCCTTCTTTCAAACTCTATATTACTCTAAACTTTTTTCTATAAATAAAAACCTATCAGTAACTATAAGTTTATTTTTATATTAAATGATTTGTGCAATTTCTTGTGCAAATATTTTTTTCCGTTTTCTTCTTGAACAATAGGAGCAAAACATAAAAACAACCATGTGGCAAACATTTGTCTGACATATTAATATTTACTCTGTAAGTAGGCTGTAAAGAAGAGGTGTAATAAGATTATTTCTTCTTTTTTTAAGTTTCCTTCTTTCTGAATCTTCCATTTCATATTAAAATGTAACATTAAGTTATTTGTACCTGTTGCTGTTCTTCCTTGCATTCTATTCTTCTAATTACATAATTCTATACCATTTTACCAGAATCAATGTCTAAGTTTTATTTAACTTTGAATCATAATTATCATTAATCACCTCATATTTTCTCTGCATTGTTCCTTGATTTTTTTCTTTTGGTACCTCATTTCAATTACTAAAATTTACTTAGTTGATTATTGTTAACTAATCTTTTAATTAGTATATATACTAGTTCAAAGTTATGAATCTTTGATTATCAAATAATTTTCCTGACCAATCATCTCA